>CAUYPO010120020.1:0-15353 GCA_963574435.1 Cheirogaleus major | reverse complement strand
GGCCCTAATGTAACAACGGGTATCTTTATAGAAGAGGAGATTAAGATGAACAGAGGGAAGACCGTGTGAAGACACAGAGGGAAGACAGCGCTCCACAGCCACGGAGACAGGCTGCAGGAGAAACCAACCCTGCTGACACCTTGATCCAGGACTTCCAGCCTCCAGAATTATGAGAAAATAAATTTCTGCTGTCTTAGCCGCCCAGTCTGTGGTATTTTGTAACGGCAGCCCTAGAAGACTAACACCCCTAAGAGGGTATATAGTTTTGGGGTCCTGCACACACACACATCCTGTGGACAGGATGGACACACATGAGAACATCCATGGCCTGGGATACCTCTGCAAACTGGGTTCCAGTGTTTCCTGTTCTCCAGTTGTTTCATATACTGGTCCCAGCTCCTCGCTCAACTGGGGGCCAGGAGATGGATCTTTACTCTGCAAATGTCCCTGTGACTTTGGGCAACTCTGTCCCCTCTCTGGGTCTCAGTTTCCCTTTTTGTACAATAAAAGAATTAGCCAATAATATTCAAACTTTTCTTTTAACCAGAAGAATCCTTTCGTCAAATAAAACCTTATAAAAAAGCTCAAAGTCAAAGCAAAATAAAATCAGGCTGCTTGGGCTGAGGACGGGATGGGAGGCCCAGAGCTCCACTACGTGTCTACATCCCACATCCTGATTCCAATTCGGTGATATTTCTCGGGAACCCTAGTGTTCAGTGAGGCACAGTTTGATAATTAACTGTCCTAGCTGGTCCTCGAAAGCCCTCCAGGCTCTGGCAGTGTGCGGCAGTGATGGTTCTGAGAACGTGTACTCAATGTGAATGTTTGCCAAATGATTGAGAGGAGAACCTGGTAGCCCACACAACCCCCCTGTCTCCTCTCTCCGCTCAGTACTGAGCTGAGGGGCTTGGGCCCAAGCCTGCGGTTCACAGACACCAGGCTGCTAACCACGCCAGGCTCACTCCCTCCTCACTCTGTGAATATCACTCTGGAGGACAAGGAACTGTGGAGCCCTAGCCAGCCTCCCCCCTGATGGGAAACTTGCCGTTCCCTGGCCAGAGCAGCCCGTTACCTCTGAGCACAAGCAGAGGGGCCAGGCTGGGGCCAAGAACAATATTTTGTCAGTGAGTCTATTAGAAAAATAATGGAATAAAAGAAGCCACCCTCAATAAGTAATGTGCAAGCTTCCCTTCGATCTGCCACAGCCTGACAAGGGCTGAAATGGCCCTTCCAGGATGGGCATGCAGCCAAGAGCTTTAAATAATCATTAAAAATATGTTCATGATTTATCATGGGGGACAGGCTGGCCACGGGGCTGCGAGGCAGCGGCGCCTTCAGCACCGCACCGCAGTCCTCGAAGCCTGGCCTCTTCCCTCCCTAGCTCAGGCCAGCGGCAAGAAGGTAACCCTCCCAGGTAACCCCTGAGCTGGGGACTGCCCCAAGGAGAGGAAGGATGCAACTGTAAAAAGTCTACCTCCCCCCTCCTGGCTGGCCAGCAGGAAGCAAGTTATAGTCGTGGGGAACGTTTCTGGAGTGCTCCAGACACTGCTCCCGGCACTTAACTACGCCTGGAGTTACCTCATTTACCTCATTTAATCCTCTTGACAGCTCAGTGAGCCCTGCGCTGGTATGATTGTGCCCATTTTAAGACGGAGAACACTGAGGCACAGAGACAGAAGTCACTTGCTCCCCGAGAGGTGGAGGAACCTCATGTGCTTGGAGACACAGTGCCCTTAACTAGAACTCTGTCTTGCCTCCGGGACTAGAGTGGGGCTGTGCCTCCCTCCTGCCTTCGCTCCAGGACTCCCAGTCACCTCCCTCTCTGGTGCCCTAATAGCTTCTGTGCAAAGGGAACCCCAATAAGCCCCCTTCGGCCCCCAATTCCACATACCGCTATGCCCTGTGTGTAACAGACATTGACGTCCCCGCGCAGCCTGGCGCTCCCTGCACAAGACCTCACCGCCAGGCCCGTGCGGAGCCTCTGCTGGGGTAAAGGAGGGAAATCCTAGAAAACGGAAGATGGCCAACCAAAGAGTGGAGGCTGAACCTAAAGACCACGGAATCCAGTGGCCCCGATGCCTTGTGACCTCCAGGAAAGCCCCTCCCATGAGTGCAGGGCAAACAGGCCTGGCTGGGTGTCAGGACGGGGGCATCCTGGTCGCAGTTCTGCCCTAAGCTTGCTCCTAACCTTGTACAAGTCACTCCCCCTCCCTGGGCCTCAGCTTCCTTTTCTGATGAATAATCGTGAAAATCCTATTTTATGTCCCAAGGCTTGTAAGGAAGCTGAGGAGGGAAATTTGACACATGGGAGGAGAGGGGGAAGAGATTATGCAAGCTGTAGGGTGCTGGGCCTGTGGAAGAGACTGTTATTATTCTCAGTAAAGTCCCAAGTGCCAAAAAACTTCTTGCTACATCAAAAACTGCCTGGTCTATTAACACTGGCTTCGAATCCTGGACCATGCAGTCTGAGCTGGGCTGAAGCTGCCTCCCGAGCCAGCGATAACCCCTCAGGGAGGACAGGTCTTCCTGGAGACCAGGACTCTCCTCAGCTGGTGAAAACAGTGACAGCTCTTCCCCAAAAGAAGGGCCAAGCTGACCTGAAGAGATAAGTCCTGGATTATTGTGTGACGGGCCAGCAGGGATGGCCTTGCTCCCCAGTGGGCAGCTGTTTGCACATGTGGCTCCTTGCACAGCTGGACAGAGAGTCCCACCCTCCTCCAATGCCGACCTCCTCCCCTCAGAGGACAGTATGCCCTTCAGCCAGAGGGGAGCTGCGAGACTCGCCTGGTCTGCAGCGGTCGGCAGCCCCAGCCCTACGCCAGGTGCTCATCCTGCCGCTTTGCCCAAAAGCCACATTCACTGCCCAATGCCAAGGGCTTTGCTCCCATGATCTCATTAAACCCTCAAAGCCACTGTGTGGTCTGTATGGCTGACGCCCATTCTATAGCTAAAGAAACTAAGTTTTAAAAGGATTAACTACCTTGGGCAGAGCCAAGACTATTCCTCCTCCTCCCAATCCATCATACATTCACCCACTCACCCTCCTGTCCCTGTGGCCAGGTGTACAGCCACACATTACTGTCACTCATTCATAACCTCATGTATTCATTCAGTCATCCCTCAGACATCCCGTGTGCATCTTCCTGTACTCAGCCCACAGAGTTGGATCAGATAAGGTCCCAGCCTTCAAGGAGTTCACAGTCCAGTGAAACACACTAAACTGTGGAGATCATAACTCTGAGTAGCACAATGCTGTGGTCAAACACCTGGGACCTGGTCCTGATTCCACTCTTATACACCCCTCTCTGTCTACTGCCATGCCCCTATTATCACCTCCTATGTATAGGCCAGTTTCTGCCACCAGCTCCCTAGACTCTGAAGGTCATAGGGACTGAGTCTTATTCTTAATAATATTACCCTGTGGCCATCAAGCTCAGACTTGACAGTAACCGTCAGTAAGCACCACATGACTAGGGTTGAGCTCAGCCAGCCACTTAACAAGGACTATCCCTACTCACCATCTTCACAGCAATCCTGAGAGATAGGGCCCATGTTTTCCCCATTTTACAGATGTGGAATCCAAAGCCCAGAGAGGTTAGATACGTTGTCAAAGTTACGCAGTTAGAAAGTGGCAGAATCAGGATGCATACTTTGGTCAGGTGAACAGCTAAGTCACTGCTGTTGAGCCTGTTCTGTGCGTCTGCCTTCAGTGTTCCAGTACCAGCCATAGCGCCGGAGCATGAGGTCTGTGAATGTCTGCTGAATGAATGAGTGAAACAATGAATGAATGAATGATTGGTTGCCCCCACCACCACTACCTCCACCAGGGTGCTTAAAGATGTCTCTTCTTTCCCAGGCCTTTAAAGACACTCACCCAACACTCACCCTGCAGCCTTGGGGAAGAGCCATAGAGCCCAGATCATCTGTGTCTTAGTTCATTCAGGATGCTGTAACAAGACGCCTTAGACTGGGTAATTCATAAACAACAGAAATGTATTTCTCACAGTTCTGGAGCCTGGGAAGTCCAAGATCAAGGTGCTGGCAGATTTGGTATCTGGTGAAGGCTCTCTCTCTGCTTCAAAGATGGTGCCTTGTTGCTGCATCCGCACATGGCAGAAGGGGCGAACAACCTCCCTCAAGCCTCTTTTATAAGAGCACTAATCCCATTCACAAGGGCTCTGCCCTCGTGACCTAGTTACCTCCCAAAGGCCCCACCTCTTAATACCATCACTTTGGGAGCTAGGTTCCATCACATGAATATCGGGGTTGGGGAGACACATACACTCGGACCATAGCAATCTGAGTCTCCAGAGGTGACATCCAAACCAAAAGGAGAAGAGGTAGCTGGGTGGAGAGTGAGGGAAGGGAGTTCCACGCAAAAGCGTGGAGGTGAGAACAGGCTGGAAGACAGGAGAGCAAGTCAAGTCACACTGAGAGGACTGAGAAACATCCCATGTTGCTGCAGCAGGGACCAGAGGAGCACTCAGGAGAAAGGCCGCCAACAGAGAGGCTGGAGAGAAAAGCACAGGCTTGCAAACCTTACAGTCAGAGAGCCAGACAACTTTGGGAGCTGACTCAGGCTTCTGGCCCCAAAGCCACAAGGCAGCTGGACAGCCAGTCTGCACCTGCAGAAAGATCTAGAGGCAGCTGGAGGTTTATGGTTGTTGGTACATGAACTGTGGTTGGAACCCTAAGAGGAAAGACAGATGGAGAGACAAGATGCAGAAGGATGAGGTAGTGTTGTAGGGATGGCCATCACTTTCCAAGCACTCCTGTGGCCCAACTGTTCTACACCTCAAGAAATAGGAGTCTTTATGCCCATTTTACACATGAGGAAACTGAGCTTTAGAGAGACTAAATCATGTGTAAAGGTACCTGCCAGTAGATGGCAAGGCTGGGATTTGGGCCTCACCTGTCTGATCGCAAATCTTGGGTCCTTATGTGTACAAGGTGCACATAACAATGAGCTTCGAAACTGTAACCCAGGCTACCTACTATTGGTCAGAAGACAGGGCAATTTGTGACACTGTGCTTATGACACATGGTACTCAGCCGGTCAGCACTGAGGGGTTAACTGTCCCATGTCCACCCCTCCATCATCTCCAGATGCCTCTACCCCAGGAATTCTTTCCAGAAATGCCACAGAATCACCCTCTAGGGAGCTGCCCTGGGAATCTCTGTGACTCTGTCACCCAAGAACCCACCCCGGATCCTTGTTGCCTCTTGCCGGCTCCCAGTGCCTTCCCAGCTGTGGCTCACAGACCACAGCTTCCAGCATCACGGGCTCCCCTCCCGCTGCACAGGCCCCTCTGCGGCTCCTGCAGGCGCTGCCTAGCTCAGCTCCCATGCTCCAGGAAGCGGTCTCCAGGGAGACCAGAAACACCCTGGACACTTACCATCTGGACCCTTCCAAATACTCCACTTTGTATGGCCTCGGAGTCCATCATTAATCCAACGTTCACTGAGCACTTACAGGCCAGACCCCGGGACAGCTTGATGAGGAAAGCAGGGCCCCTGCCATTAAAGAGCTGGCAGGGAGGGGAGCACAGTGGGGCAGATATGTAGATGAAAAATATATAGGCAGCATGAACCAGATCCAAGTCCTTGAAGATGAGTGACCTTTAGGAGCTGGGAACCCAGCCCTTGGGTATAGGGCATTGGAGCCAGTCAGACCCAGTTTGACCTCTTCTCTGGAACTTTCTGGGTATGTGACCTCTGGCAGATTACTTTGCTTCTCAGGGCTTCAATTTCCTAATCCAGGGCAGGGGAGCCTGCAGCCTCAAGGCCACATGTGGCCCCCAAGATCCCCAAGTGCAGCCCCTCAACCGAATCCAAATTTTACAGAACATTGGAACAAATGTTCAGAACAAAAGGCTGCACTCAAGGATCCAGAAGGTTAGGACCTAATCTGTTAAAGAGGAAATGCATGTACATTGCCTGGCCTATAGTGTCTGAACAAAAACAGCAACTGTTACTATTACCCTAAAGGAGAAAGTGACATATAGCAAAAAAGAGGAGCAGATGAAATGCTCTAGGTGTTCAGGGAAGGGGGTGAGAGGACATAGAGACAGAGGATTGATGAAGGAAGGCTTCCCAGAGGAGGTAGCATCGGGGCAGTGCCTTGAAAGACAAGTATTTCAACAGGCAAAGCAGGGCATGGAAGGGCATTCCAGGTTGGGAGCACAACGTGAGCAAAGGCCCAGCGTTTTGGCTACAGGCACTAGTTGGTGTAGCTGAAGCACAGGGGTTTGACTGCATTGGGGTCAATTCCAGAGGTTTTATTAAGCTCCTTGTCACCATGGCAGTGACTCTCTTCCCCTCAGTTTCGCCATCTGTAGAATGAGGCTGCTGAAGTCAGTAACCCCTGGGCCCTGCAGGCCCTCCAGGACATTTCTCTCTGCAGTGCCCCATCTCCCAGGCTCCTAAACGCTTCCACATGTCAACCCTGACCTGGCCCCTTATCTTTGCCTGCACAACATGGCCAGCCAGCTTTGCTTCCGGGCCTTGGATGGCCTCCCCACAGTCCTGGAGCACACAGCTATTCTAGGGCCACCAGCCATGTGGCCCCCGCTCCAAGAGAAACACAACACCCAGGGTGGTGGGGCCTATGGAAACATCAGCCATTTCCCACCATCCCTCCCTTCCCTCCTCAGGCCTCGGCAGCGCCTGAGGACGACGTGGGTTTATTTGGGGTCTGCGGGATGCAGAGAATGTTATCATTCTTAGGGAACTCCGAGTCCTGGTCTCGCTGCTTATTCTGGCCCCTCTCCGCGGATGCTGCAGGCGTTATGGGGCAAGGAGGTCTCCCTCCTACTCTCATACCACCCAGGGCTCCCAGCTCCAAGAGAGGTTTCGGGTTTCAGAGAAATGAAGTAAGTGCCTGAAGGGCAGCGGCAGCATCTTTAACTCCAGGAGCAGAGGGCCAGGTGGGGCAGAGGGTTCAAGCTGTGTCATTCCCCATCATGTCCCCTGATCCCCACCCCACAGATGGCAGGCATTTGCTTTTTCAAATTGGAACCTGAGAATTCTAGAATCTCAAGATCTGTGAATTCAAGGATCTTCAAACTTATAGAATCATAGACTACCAGAACCTTGAGAGTTGTTGAATCTTGATCTCCTAGAACCATGAAATTTTAGAATCTCAAAATCAAACCATTGTGTCCAGGGAAGAGATGAGTTCCACTGCTTCCTAGCTATGTGACTTTAGACAAGTTATTTAACATTTCTGTGCCTCCATTTCCTCATCTGTAAAATGGGTTAATAATCATACTTATTTCCTAGAGTTATTGTGTGGTTTGAATGAGTCAATATATATAAAGTGCTTAGAACTTTCCATGTGCCTGGAACATGGAAAGCACCATAGAAGTGATGGCTATAGTTCCAAGATCACACAGCAGGGAAGCAGCAGAATCGGTGCTACAATATAGGCTCCTGGCCTCCCACCTAGAATTTTCCCCATTCAGTCATTCCACCTCTCGAGATAATTAGTAGAGGACCAGCCTTGGGACCAGATAGACTCTTCGATGGTGACACAATAGAGACCATTTTTGGAGAATTTCCATGGAGGAGACAGGTGTCCCATCACCCAGAAATATGTCAGACAGAACCATGTTTTCTCCCTGAACAAAGAGCACTTGGCAGATGGAGTCGGTGAAAGGCTCTGGGGTAAAATGTAGTGCACTCTCCTAATACGTTGACTGGGCTCAGCTAGGTCGTTCTTCTGCCCCACATGGCAGCTGAGGCTGCAGTCTTCAGAGGGCTCGATTGGGCTGGATACCCAAGATGGCTCATTTATATGTCTGGCACTGGAGTGTGGGGATGGCTGGAAGTCTGGACTCAGCTGGGACACTAGTTCATCTGGGTCCCTCCCTCTCTCCATGGTTTCTCCATCAGGGTAGCAGGACTTCTTCTTCTTTCTTTTTTTTTTTTAAGAGATGGAGTCTTGCTCTGTTGCCCAGGCTGGAGTACAATGATACAGTCACAACTCACTGCAACTTGCAACTTCAAACTCTTGGGCTCAAGTGATCCTCCTGCCTCAGCCTCCTGAGTAGCTAGGACTATAGGGCTGCACCACCACACCTGGAAAATTTTTCTTATTTTTTGTAGAGACAGCATCTCTCTGTCTTTATGTTGCCCAGGCTGGTCTCAAACTCCCAGCCTCAAGTGATCCTCCTGCCTTGGCCTCCCAAAGTGCTGGGATTACAGGCATGAGCCACCACACCCAGCCTAGGGCTTCTTACATCACAACTCAGGGCTCCCAAAAAGACAAAAAAGGAAGTTGCTGGGTCTTCTTCAAGATTGGGCCAGTGTGATGAGCAGAATTCTAAGATGGCCCCCAAGATTCCCACTCCCTATTGTACATGCCCTGCATAATCCCTTCTCCCTGAGCGTGAGTGGGATCTGAAAATATGATGGAAATGACATTCTCTTGATTAGGTTTGCATTGTATGGCAAAGTGGTGGGATAGATTACATTATACTATATAGGACTCCATTGTAGCAGACTGGAGGGAGATTCTGCTGCTGGCTTTGAAGAAGTAAGCCACCATGTTGACAGAGGACCATGCCATTAGGACCTGAGGGCAGTTTCCAGGAGCTGAAAGAGACTTCTAGTCAACCGCCCACAAGAAAATGGGGGCTTCAGTCCTGTAGCCTCAAAGAACTGAATTCTGCTAACAACTCCAATGACCTTGGAAGAGGACTGCAAGCCTCAGATGAGATTGCAGTCACAGCCAACGCCTGGATTTCAGCCTGGTGAGACCCTGAGCAGAGAACCCAGTCATGCCAGGCCTTTACTTACAGAACTATGAGCTAATAAATGGACGTTGTTTTGAGCCTCTAACTTTGTAGTAATTTGTTATGCAGCAGTAGAAAACCATACAGCCAGAACTCACAGAACATCATTTCTGCTACATTCTGTTGGTTAAAGGAGTCACAGGGCCAGCCCAGATTCAATGTGAATGGGCTTATCGTGGGCCATGTTTGATTGTTTGTTTGTTTGTTTTTGGATATGAAGTCTTGCTCTGTCGCCCCAGCTAGAGTGTAGTGGTGTCATCATAGCTCACTGTAACCTTAAATTCCTGGGCTCAAGCAATTCTCCTGTCTCAGCCTCTCAAGTACCTGGGACTACAGGCATACACCACCATACCTGGCTAATTTTTCTAGTTTTTGAAGAGACAGGGTCTCGCTCTTGCTCAGGCTGGTTTCGAACTCCTGAGCTCCACCTGTCCTGGTCCCTCAGGGGTTCTAAGGCCCAAGCCTCCCAACATGCCAGTCCCTTTGTCCATCTCCTTCCCTTCTCCAGTGGAAATTCAGGAATTTCCACCCCCTGGAATTCCTGTTCTTGCCCAAATGTCACCTCTTCCGAAAAGTCTTCCCAATCTTCCTGTCTAAAATACCATCTCCCTTCCTGCTCTCTCTCCTTCTCCTGCCCTTTTTTTAAATAACACTTATCACTATCTGAAACTCTATTAGGCGCCTGTTTAGTATTCCTTTCCCATATTAGATGATAAGCTCAACTAGGGCAAGGATCTGTCTGTGTTATTCACCACCATACTCCAAGAATTTGACAAGTAATAATGCTCAAAAAGTATCTGTTGGAAAAATAAATCAATACATGGAATCAAGACTAAGCACAGTGCAAAACTTCAATGTTGGGCCAGGCAGAATCACGTCTGAGATACCAGTTTGTAAAATGAAGCGTGTAACGCACAGGAAGACTGCCCTGAGCAGCCCACCTCACACTGGCCCCTCTCTCCTCTGGATCCTGACTTCACTTAGAGCCTAAACCTTTCACGGGGCACTGATTTACAAATTTCTGAGAAAGTTCCTAGATTGTTGACATTTTGGAACAAGTAAGTTCTGTAGGTGTGAGTCTGGTTTATTTTTCTCTCCACACTTATCAAGGGCATATTCATCTTTGTTTCTGTCCCCAAAGTGCCTAACAAGTACCATTTGAGTGGTTGTCCCTGAATGAATTAATAAATGAGTGAATAAGTGAGTGAGTGAATGGATGAATGGATGAACAACAGATGGATGCATTCTTAGATGGATGGGTGATAGATTGATGGATGATAGAAAAAAGGAGAGGAGTGGATATATTGATGGATGGATGGATGATGAGTGGATTGTGAGTGAATAAATACATGGGTGGTGGAGAGACAGATTGGTGTATGATTAATGGATGATGGAGGGATGGATGGATGGATAAAAGGATAGGTGGAAGGGGTGTTGAGTGGGTGGGAGGGTGAATAAGTAAGTAGACATTTGATTTACTATGTCTCAAAATCTCCAAAGTCATGAAGCAGAGGAAGTAGATTTGCTCTGGAGACCTACAGGACAGTTAGAATCACGGAGTCAAAGCTACAGGAAAGCAGATTTTAGCTCGTTATTAGGTAGAAGCTCCCTGTCACTAGAGATGTGCAAAGAGAAAGTGTCTCCTGCCCAATCAGGGGGCTGGGGCAGACAAGAATCCAGACCTGGTTGAGAGGTTGATTTTTTTCCTTCAGACTCAGAAACTGTAGGATTGGAAAGGAATCAGAATTAAACTCCCCCATCACCTGGGTATGGTGAAGTCTGGGTCCTTATTCTCTACCCTGAATCTTGGGGATTCTCTACCCTGATAACCCTCATGGAGCTGAGAACAGAGTCAATGACAATTGTGCCAATGCTGTGAGAACTTATTTGATACACACCTGACAATAACCCTTGAGGCTGGGATTGCCTCTCACCCATATCTGTCTGCTTTTTCTACTTTGCCTTGGCTGCTGTATGGGCAAGAATAATAAAATCTCAGAATCTTAAACAGAGACCAATTATGTAGCCTTGAACAAATTACTACCCTCTCTGATCTTCAGTGGTGTCACATGTAAAATGGAGATAATGATGTCTTCCTCATAGGGTTGTAAAATGAGATAATAATGCTTTCCTCATAGAGTTGTTGGGAGAATTAAATGAAAGAATTCTGTAAATTGTGTAATGCAGTGCTGAGCATGATGAAAGCACTCAATAAATGGTAATATTGGAACTAGGATTAGTTTTAGCATTGATGTCAATATTCAAATCTACATTTATATTTATATTCATATTTATTAGAAGTGTTACCATAGCATACCATAGCATTGCATGTATTATATAGCATTATCATAGAATCATAAATCTAGGAACACAGATTTATATATACTTGAAATAACAGATTATTAGAAACTGACCATTTCAGAAATTTAGAACTTTAGAATTATCAAATCTTAGAGCCATGGACAGTTCAATTTGGCTGCTCTCAGAGTAGGTAGGACCTCTAAGGTCATGAGTCTAGCCACCCTAACCAGCCTCTGTCCAGTGTTCTTCACCCCCACATCCCCAGACCAAAACACCCTCTGAGGCCACTTTGGGGATCCTGAATGGACCCCTTGGCCCCATGCTCCCATTCTCAGACAACCCAGAATCCCAGGAATTTGCGGCCACAGGAGTGGGGGCCTCGGATTGGGCCCGGGGGATGATGAAATATGGAAGCTCCCAGAGTTGGGCCTGGTGGGGAAGGCCACATTTTCTGTGTCATGTTCTATTGCACGCCAATCAATTACAGTGCGCCCTATATAAACACATCATGAGGGCTTTGACAGGGGGCCGGGGTGAAGTTGGGTGTCAGGGTAAAACAGGGGATAATAAAATCACTGGAGATTTATTTCTCTAAATTGGAAACTTCATGCTTACACCTGACTAAATCATCAGGCTGAAATTGGAGCCGACTCCCACGGAAAACACATGTAACTTTATCCCATCTTTGTTTAACGGCGACCCATCAAGCAGCCTGATGGATTCTGCAGATGCGGCCAGCGTCCTCCTTCGGCTCCTCAAGTTCTGGGAATCTCAGTCAGACCCGGTTGCACTTCCAGGGCTAGTCAAAGAAGCCTCTCCTACAGGTGGGTATTCATATGGGTCCCCTGTCCCCTAAAATAGCTCCCCTTTGCTCCCATGCCTGAAAGTACACCATTTGGGTACCTACGATCCCTTTATCTAAAATCCTCCTTTTCCACAAAACCGTTCTCCCTGAGAAAGGGAGCAATGTTGAATAACAGAGGACATGGTCGTGACATCCGGAAAAGCACTCTAGGCTAGAAATTATCCAGCCTGGCTTCAAATCACAGTTCTGTGATAAAATCCCTTTATTTCTCTGAGTAAAATGACCTTGCTACTTCTTTTTATCCTATCTCTTCTGTCGCAGAACTTTTACGAGGATTTGATGGGCTAATGGGCTAAAAGTGCTTTATAATTTGTAAACTTATGGTATACATTAGTCTATAATTTTCCATTTGAACTATGAAGCACTGTATGCAGTACCAGGAGACAGTGTGAAGTCAACCACCCCCTGTGTTGAGGAGTTTCCCTTTGTCACAAGTGACCAGCCAGGGCAGAGGAAGAATTTGGGAGGGAATCTAAGCAGTAAGCCCTGTGTGCTGGGCACTGGGTTAGTGTGGCTCATAGAATATTTCACGTGATTCCCAATCGTAGATAAAAATTACACCTATTCCAAAGATGAGAAATCAGGGATCAGAGAGGTCACTTAACTTTCCCAAATCACATAGCTGGGATAGTGACCAGGATGTCAATCTAGATTTGTCTGACCCCAGAGTTCATTAAAATATATGACAAGTGCTCTGTGGGGCCCCAGGGAGAAAAGGCAGGCAGTATGTGCCCAGGCTCAACTTGGGCCCCGCCCCTCTTCCAGCCCCTCCCTTCAGGTCCATAAATTCTTACACACACAAACACACTCACCCCAGTGCACACCACAGGTGGTCGGGGCGGGGAGGCTGCAGGCTGAGGCTCCCTCCTCAGAACAGGACTCCCTGCTCACACCTCTACCTCGGCCCTTCGGGTGGGGTGAGGTGGGAGGGGGAAGGCAGGAGGAGCCCCTGCGTGTCATTTTCGGCAGCAGTCAGCAGAGCCTTGCAAAGTGCAAGATGGCTTTTTTAGCCCAGCATAAGGATCTAGTTAAAAACCAATAAATCAGCAGTGAAATGTGCATAGCAGCCTTCTCCGTAAAATCAACATGGTTTGTGCCTCTGCAGGGAGCCCTCTGACTGCCCGTGGAAGCCTGGGGCTCAGGCAGAGCCCTCCTCTGTCCCATAGAGATCCTTGGGGACAGAGGAATCCCTTGCGAAGATGAGAGCCAGGCAAGCCGAGCCCTGCTTAGAAGGTGCCCACGCTGCAGACGTCCCCTTTCTAGGTGTAGTGACGCCAAGAAGTGTGTGAGCAGGCCCGGACTGCGCCGGGCCTCCTCCACACCACTCCGCCCTGACGCAGAAAAGGGAATTAGGAGATGAATGGGTTGAGGAGTGGGAGAGAATGGGGCGCCCGGGGCGTCTCCCCGGCACGAAACGCAGCAAGCCGTCCGCGGGGAGGGCGCGGGCGCCTCACGAAGCCCCGCCGGCCGCCGGCGGAGTGGGCACCCCGGCCTCCGCTTGCCCGGCCCGGCCCGGCCCGGCCGGGCGGGGGTGGGCCGGTATTTAATATCTGTAAAACTGCCACTCGGGCGGCCAAGGCAAACAGCGTCCCTGGCAGTTCAAAGGTGAGCGAGTTTAAATGTTTCCCCTTTGCCTGAAAGGAATCCGTGCCGGGCCTGTGGCCGCGGCGGCCCCGGGGAGGGCGGCCCCCCGCGCCGCCAGCCCGCGGCATCTGTGCACACAGAGGCCGCGTCTCCCACACAAATACTCAAAATTTCTCATTAAAACTTATGACTGTGTCAACAGCGCAGGCCGGGCCCCTAATCTGGAAAAGCCATTCCGCCGCCTCGCCCCGCCCCCGCGGGCCGCGCTCGCCCGCGCGCCGTCCCGCCCGCCCCACGCCCCGCGGGAGCCCGCCGCCCCTAGCGGCCGCCCGCCTCCTGCGCCGAGCGGCGGCCGGGACGTGCCTGCCCCGCGGCGTCCTCAGCGGGACGCGGGCACGCAGGCCACGGGCGGGCCGGCCGCTAGGGGACGAGGTCCTCGGGGCGCCTCTCCCGCGTGATGAGAGCGCGGGACGCCAGCGGCGCTCCTCTCTTTTTCCCGCCTGGGGTTCCCTTCAGTGTCAGCTGAACGTCCCCGCCCGGCTGCACCCCTGCAAACTTGTTCCCAGGAGCTGCTTTCTGCCCCAGCTCGGGAAGGACGGTGCACAGAGACCGCAGCCTTGAGGTGTGGGAGCACCTGAGCCGAGGGGGCCGTGGGTCGGGGGCAGAACAAGGCTTCTCTGAAGAGGGAGCCACTGCTTAACTTGCAGCAGGTCTAGACAGAATCCAAGGCAAGAGGGAAATCAGAGAAACACTTGGGAACAGAGTCCATCCTGAGTTCAAATCCCAGCTCTGATACTTCTGTTTCCTCTTCTATAAAATGAGGACAATAATAGAAAAATAAAAGCTGTACCCACCTACCCCAGCTCCTGCCACACAGTATGTACTCTATACATAGTAGTTAATCATTAAACTCTCGATGAGCACTTTTAGATTTGATTTGAACCTTTGTTATATGTGCTTACTTACACACATATGAGTATACACTTAATGTATGTATATTTGAATATGCCCAGAGACGTGCACTTACCCATACACATGTTTAAAATGTGTATGTCTAGCTGAGACCAACCTGAGCGAGACTCTGTCTCTACCAAAAATAGAAAAAATTAGCTGGGTGTGGTGGCCGGCGCCTGTAGTCCCAGCTACTCAGGAGGCCCAGGCAGGAGGAGCACTTGAGTCCAGGGTTTGGAGGTTGCAGTGAGCTGATGACACCACTGCATTCTAACCGGGGGACAAAGTAAGACTCTGTCTCAAAAAAATAATAATAAAATAAAATGTGTTTGTCCATTTGGATGTGTCCACATGTGCCTGGGTAAGAACATGTACTCACATCATGTGTGAATATATTTGTGTATGTACTCGTATAAATGGCTGCACAGCCATAGTTGGGTTATTTTCCTACTAAAAAAAAAAGCCTCTTTTTTTATTTAAGAATATTACAGAGGTACAAATGTTTTGGTTACATGGATTGCTCTTGTACTGCTTGAGTCCAAATTATAAGTGTGCCCATCACCCAGATAGTGTGTATAGTACCCATTAGGTATGATTTCACCCATCCCCTTCTTCGCCCTCCCACCTGCTTGATTTCTGTTGAGTTTTACTTCCATCTGCGCACATGAGTGCTGCTCAGTTAGTTATATTTTAATAGTGAGTACATATGGTGTTTGTTTTTCCATTCTTGCACTACTTCACTTAGGAGGATGGTCTCCAGTTCCATCTACATTGTTGCAAAAGGTATTCATTCATTTTTATGGCTGAGTAGTATTCCATGTGTACACCCATACTTGTGAGTCTGAATGAGGACTTGT
>CAUYPO010120014.1:0-15115 GCA_963574435.1 Cheirogaleus major | reverse complement strand
AGACATATATTTGTTTTGTAAATTGAGGACCTGTAGGTTTGTCTTGCATACCCTTAGGCCTGTTAATGGGTTACAAAGGATGTCCTCAAGAAGGGAGGAGGGCATGATAAGGCATGTCTGATCTCCATCCTCTTGACAGGCAATTTAGTTTTAGGATATTCCTTTGGCCACGAGGGGGTCCGTTCAGTCAGCCAGTCAGGGAGGAGGGTAAGCCTTAAAATTTAATTTTAGTTCACACTTTGTATAGACAAAGCTATATTTTTAGGTATTAACATAATGAAGATTAGTATATCTTCCTAGAGAATTTTTTTTTATTTTTTCAAATAATAACTTCACAAAATTATTTTTTCATTAAATAATATCACTTTGGGCTGTGCATGGTGGATCACCCCTGTAATAACTTAGGGAGGCTAAGGCAGGAGGATTGCTTGAGGTCAGGAGTTTAAGATCAGCCCGAGCAAGAGCAAGACACTGTCTCTCCGAAAAATAGAAAAATTAGCTGGGTGTGGTGACACATGCTTATAGTCTCAGCTACTCAGCTACTGAGGCAGGAGGATTGCTTGAGTCCAGGAGTTGGAGGCTACTGTGAGTTAGACTGACAACACACCACCCTAGCCTGGGTGACAGAGTGAGACTGTCTCAAAAAAAAAAAAAAAAAAAAAAAAATATATATATATATATCACTCTGCTATTAATATTGCAAAAACAAGGTATGGGATGATAGTTTTGTCTGGAATGTATTTTTCTCTATTCCTTTTCTTCTAAATGTTCTATGCCAAGAAGTTCTAGTGGACATTTTATAAACAAGATATAGCCGTGTTTCATTTCTGGTCCAGTACTTCTTTTAAGTGGCAAATTTAATCCGTTTATCTTTGTTTTTGTTAACGAAAGCTTGGCACTTGTCCACAAGGCCAAATCAGAAAGAAGAACAAGGACAAGTAGTTTAAGAGAAGGAGAGAGATTTATATTTTTGCCGGCAAAGGGAGGAAAAAGGCAGACTTTTGTCCCAAAATCCAATTTTTTCCTCCTCCGTAAGCGAAAATACAGAGCTTTTAAAGGGGAGGGTTCTCAGGTTCAGGGTGCTGTCGTCTACTAATGTTGATGGTTCTGACCCTTTCATCTCCAGAACCTGTTGGGACCACCCCCCACTTGTCTGGAGTCAGGCGGAGCTGTACAAGGTCTCCTCCTTATTTCCTGCAATGCAAAGAACATAGAAAACATCCCATGGCCTGCCCAGCTGCTGGCCTTGGGCAGGGAAGCTGGTTTTAGTGAGAGCCAGAAAATTTGCCCTTTTTTTTTTTTTTTCCAGGCCATCCTCTGTTACATATTCCCCACTCTCAATTTTACACTTCCATATCTATGGGAAGAGGGGCCGCTACTCTGTTACATTTTGATATCAGATTTATTTGAACTCATTCCTAATATCTTATTTTGCATTCTAATTTGTTACGTCTGTCCTTCCTTTCATGATTTTTTTCACTGATTTTTTTTCATTATTACCCTTTTTCTCTACATTCATTTTATTAGCTTAATGATTACTTTTAATATCATAGAATATACACCCAACTTAAGCAAATATAACATAATCAGTATGCCTACCCTCCTCATAAATAATACAAGGACATCAAAATGCTTTATTTTGGTTTAGTCCATTTCATTTTCTATAATTATCATCCAGTGTTTTTGGTTCACTATTTTTTAAATACCCTAATAAGTATTACTGTATTTTTTTTACAACTAGTATATATATTTAGATTGATTTATACTTTTACCTCTTTCTTTTGCAATATTATTGCTTCTTGCATCCCTATATTTTCTTCTGAGTTCATTTCTATTTTTTAATAGCAATTCTTTCAGGATGCACTTGTTGAGTGGCAAAACTTGCCAGTCTTTGGCCGTAAATTATTTAATTCACTTTTATACACACAAAAATAGTTTATGTGATTGAGGGACTTTATATAGAGTTATTTCTATCATATCTATAATGTTGCAGGGGAGGCAAAACTTTACTTCTTCCCTCTTTGGATTTTTTGGTGAGGCTTGAGAATTATAATAAATTGACATAAGACAGACAGGAGAAAAGCATACACATTTATTGAATACAAGTTTTATGTGGCACAGGAGCTTTCATAAAGAAATGAAGACTCAAAGACGCAGTTAGAATGGAATACTAATATACTAAATTGGACAAAGAGCAGTAAATTGTGAAAATGTGATAAGACAAAGGGGTTTGGGTTAAGGGAGTTAATTGGATGGAGAAGTAACTTAGGAAGGTAAGAATTAGTTTAACAAGGTTTGTTTGTACAGATTTCTCTGGATCTCAATTCTCTGTCCTCAATGAGAAAAATGATTCTTTGTAGTACAGGGAGAGCATCTTTCATTGCCTGCTTTTAAGAAACAGAAGGAAGGTCAGAGTGTTCTTGTACCTGCTGTTTTTCAAGTGCCTTTAACTCAAAATAGTTAATATGCCAGAGTGGCATATTTGGAGTGCTGCATTCTGAACTCCTTCAATGTGATTTATCATAATAGGTAAAAGAAAAAAAGGAAGCATGTATTTGTCACAGTCACTGCTAAAGTATAATGATTAATAGACAGTATTTATTTTAAATTAACAACTCATCAATCTTGAAATAACAAAATTCAAATGAAAATCTTTTATCATGCTTGAGAGAGGATCATATTATTTTGATTATAATCAACAAAAAGTTGAGAAAGTCAATATCATTTCTATTTATTATCATTCTGGTTATTAGACAATGTATTTAGACAAGGTTAACTATAGAAAACAGTAAGACAAAATTATATAATTTTTCTGTCTACCTAGAAAACTATAGAGAAAAAAAGCAAGAAATAGAAATGACAGAATTCAAAAAGGTAAATACAAAAGCACAATACAAAAGTCATTAATTTTCTGTCTGTAAAAAATGGTCAGTAAGAAAATGTAATAAAAGAAATCCTTCTAATATTTTCCCAAAATAAAATAAAAAAGAACACCTGGAGATACATTCCATGAAACATGCATAAAAGCTCCATAAGGAAAATTATAAACTTCTACAAGAGGCATAGAAAAAGTTTCAGAAAAATTAAGAAACATATATCCTTACATATGTATTCCATTTTTTATAAATCTTATTTTATTCTGTATAATCCTTTAATTTAATAGGATTGTATTAGAGCTGAAAGGTAAAGTATTAAGTAGTGCATTTGGAAGAAAAGAACACACAGTTCTATCTTGTAGTCAGGGAACTCCTTTCCAGCCTTCCCATACATGCTCTGTTCTTTGGCAAGTCTGGGAGTTAAACTCCCCTTCCGTGATGGAGGATTATTTACACGAATTACTTGAAACTCAGCTGTTTAGATTTGTCTTTTATCCCTCACTTATTCAGTATTCTTTACTGATTTTAAAATTTCACATTTTCCATGTTCTGAATATTATCCAGTTTTGCTTAATATATCTTTGCAATTTTCTTGTCAGTTTTCAAAGATCTTCCTTGCTTTTTCGCCCTCCCTAATTGCATGTCTCATTCAGTATTTATGTAGATTAAATCAAGGGATAACTGACCCTTCTATAACTCGATTGTTTTTATTCAACATATGATGTAGTTTATAAGACTTTATACTTTTTCTTACCGGCTTCTTCACGTTTTATTACATGTAGATCTCCTCTCTAGCAATGACTTTTTTTCCTAGAGGTAAACTACTGAATATTGTACAGTAATTTTTAATTTCATTTTTGACAATCTAACTGGTAATTTGCTTTTCAATTTCTCTCAGTGTTTACGGTACAAACAGATCAACATTTTATTTCCCCAAATTCCTGAATTTCAAATAATTCAAGTCTTCTTGTCACATTCCTGCCCGACAGACACCAGTGTCTTACCATCACACATGGTTAAAAGGCTGCTCCTTGAAATACCTTGTTCTATATTTTAAGAAAGTTTATTCAATAAAATGTGAAACCACAGGTATTAAATATTCATATGTGCTCCTTTACTTCATTTTAAGATGAACTTGCTAATTTTTTACTTGTATGCCATATCTAAAGACTTCAAGATACATTTAGAAAGAAATTCTTTTCTAGAAGATACCTCATACAACCTTCTTAGACTGTCTGATATACTGTAGGATCCACCCAAGTTAAACAGAAAGCTGTAAGATTATACCTTGTTTGTTGTGATCTAGTCACTCACATACCTAATCCTTAACCTACTTAATCTGTAAAATAGAACTCTCATCACAATACTTCAGAAACTACAAGGTTGTCACATTGGAGTAATGGAAAATCACCCCTCAAGTCCTCCAGAAATGTGTCGACTAAAAATGGGATTGCTGCTGCCTGAAGCTTAAGAGGCTGGTTTCCTACATAATTTAGGTATGAGAGCAGGTCACTCCTGGCAGGCCTAAATCTACCGGCTTTTTGGCCTTCTCAAGTGCTCGAAAGCCTTAAGCCAATAGCGTTGATTTACTCTTTTATTAGGACAAAAGATCCTTTTAAGAATTACAACAGACGTTTTCGGCAAGCTACTCCTGGAGAATTGCGTAACTACAGCTCTTCTTTGAAGTGGTGGGTGGCTCTGAAAAGAGCCTTTTTTGTTGGTTTTACCTCTAGACGTTCAAGTCACTAATATAGGCTACCTGGAGAAATTACTTGCTCTGGACTTTGTGGTGGTGACCCTCAGTCTTCTTGGGTAGTAACACCGCCTGGATGTTGGGCAAGACGCCGCCCTGCGCGATGGTGACACCGCCCAACAACTTGTTGAGCTCCTCGTCGTTGCGGATGGCCAACTGTAGATGTCGCGGGATAATGCGAGTCTTCTTGTTGTCGCGGGAAGCGTTACCTGCCAGTTCTAATATCTCAGCGGTTAGGTACTCTAGCACCGCCGCCAGGTACACCGGCGCGCCACCCCCAATCCGCTCAGCATAGTTGCCCTTACGAAGTAGGCGATGGATTCGACCTACAGGGAATTGTAGGCCTGCTCTAGATGACCGAGATTTAGCCTTGGCGCGTGCCTTACCACCCTGCTTCCCACGACCAGACATGGCTGAAAGCTAGCAAAAACAAAATGCAGTCATTGGGACGAGAACTGGGCCTATTTATAGCCTGACAGCCCTTGTGATTTGTTATCTGATTGGCTGATGCAGTCTATCCAATCAAAAAGCTTCACTGAAATCACCTAATTTGCATACACGCCACCACCCATTATCCAATCAGATACTAGATTTTCAATACGTCATATGAGGCCATGCCTATAAATACCGCCGTTTCTAGCCTCAGAAGTTATTGCTTGCTTGGCATAGGTTGGGGCTGCAGAGCTGTAACACCGAGAGAGCTGTTAACCACTCAGAGCTGTTAACACTGTAGAGCTGTACACTAACCATGCCGGAGCTGTCCTCAAAGGGCACTACTATCTCCAAAAAGGGGTTTAAGAAGGCGGTTACCAAAACTCAGAAGAAGGAGGGGAAGAAGCGCAAAAGATGCCGCAAAGAAAGCTATTCCATTTACATCTACAAGGTGCTGAAGCAGGTCCATCCAGATACTGGCATCTCTTCAAAAGCAATGAGCATCATGAATTCTTTCGTTACTGACATCTTCGAGCGAATTGCAGGGGAGGCGTCGCGCTTGGCCCATTACAACAAGCGCTCCACTATCACTTCCAGGGAGATCCAGACGGCGGTGCGCCTATTGCTGCCTGGGGAGCTGGCCAAGCACGCTGTGTCTGAAGGCACTAAGGCGGTTACGAAGTACACGAGCTCCAAGTAAACTTGCCAAGTTAGCTTTAACCCAAAGGCTCTTTTCAGAGCCACTCACAAAAACATAAGAGAGCTGTGGGCTGACTATATTAGAAATTTATTTCGTACTAGTAGGCTAAGTTTCCTGGTTTTTTCAGTTTGGGTAGGTAATGTATTTTACATAGTACAGACTGGAAGTATCAGATATTTCAGGAAGTTGAGATTGAAAGGAGCGTCAAGACTTGTACACTAGCGTATTTGCAGGTTGCTGGCTGGGATTTGCAGCCCTAGAACATGGGTTTTCCCGGGTTTAGATCCACTTACAACAGTACGCCTTTAGGTTTGTATGTACAGCATATTGGCAGCAATGTGGAGTTATGTGGAAACCTGCTATTCAGCCAACCACAATCAAGTGGCAAGCACAGTTTACTTTTGTTCCCTTAAAAATTTTAGCAAGATCGTTTTTTTAAAATAAGATTATTAAAAGTGGTTATATTGTGTATTTGAGCAGAAAAGCATCAAAGAATATCCAGTGGTAGCACTTTGAATTAAGCCACTTTGAGGGATCAAATTATATCTGGAAATGTGGTTAGCTGCAATCTTCCATTTATTACTGTGTTTTTATCATATAACTTTGCATTTATTAAGGAACTTCACCAAATTTGGTAAGACAAGTATATACTAAAAGGCCCCTCACATTTCTATGCACAGAGACAGCCCCTGCAGAGCTCTTCTATGTCTTAGCTGGTGGTCCTCCAAGGTGACTGGGCATCTGTGTCCACATTGTTTTGGGGATGCTTTCTCTAATCAAGGCTCCCAACTGCCTTGAGACCCTGGGAAACCAGCTAGCACACAACTCCCAAATACTTGTCAACTTTTTGGCCTCTCTGATTAGGCTCCCCTGATTATCTAAGGACTCATGATTATTCAGGCAAAGGGCAACTAGGAATGCTAGGAAAGAACATTTCTTTTCATACCAAACCTGTTGTATTAATAGTTTTTGTATCAGATATATTTGTCTGCAAATAACAGGGAGTGCCCGCTGAACTGGTTGAGATAATAGCACTAAAAAGGACATCTAAAGATAGAGATGTTCTATGAGTAGGACAACCAGAGCCCTGGCTCCACTGCCCTGCAGTTTTTTTGTCTGTCTCCACACCCTGACTTTACTCATGCTGATCCTAGTTCCAAGTGTTCATGCAGATAGGACAAAGTAAGGGCAGGAAGAGACAATGTATTCCACTGGGTCTTGAGAGCAAGGAAACACTTCCTAGAGGACTCCCTCCTTCTCAGGTACATTTTCCAGAACTGAAACAACATGATGGATGTGAATCAATCAACAGCCTTCATATATTTATCATTGAAAAAAATTAAATGTAGTTCTAGGTATTTTGTTTTTGTTATTGTGAGGTGTTCTCTATTCATATGCTCTAACATTTGTTTTATATGAAAGATTGTTTTCTGTGCATCTTTTTTATATCCTACCACTCTCATTGACTCATTTTCATATTAGTTTTCTGGTAGATTCTGTTGGGTTTTCCATATTTGCAATACAGGTTGAGCATCTCTAATCTGAAAATATTGAAAATCTGAAACTTTTATTGTATTATGGATTTCTTTGGAAGTCTAGTTGAGCCTATACACATCATCTTAATATAAATGCATACAATAAGATAGGAATTTTAGTAATGAAACAATACCAGATTGAAATAGTTTTCAAAATATTTTTTAAAGTGTTGGATATAGTAATATTTGTCTTTTATTTGTGCTTTTAACCACTTCGGTACCAGCATTGACTATAGTCATCAGTCACAGATGAACGCAAACATCAACTTTAGCTGACAGCCGTGATATGAAGGCGCACAGCTGAACGTCAACTGTAGTCGACAGCCAAAAGCTTTTACTTTTACAGCTTTTATCTCTGCAGTTGCAGTGTGTACGTTCAGCTAATAAGTGACTACGAATCTGTGACCTTTTAACAAGTCCTGAGTGGGAGTTATTATAGTTATTATGTGGGACTCAGCACAGGCAGAACCAAGCAGCCCACACAAGGTGCCTGCTTGCCAGCTGGCGTCAAACCCAGTTGACAAGCCAAAGCAAGAGAAGTGTGGGGTGCGTCACCTGGACACTCTACTCTTTGTGCCAGCATCCTGTTGTTGCCCTGCAGGTGCACAGGGCAGGATCAACCTTCCCCCTCCAAATTTGGCTCCGATTTAGAGACTGCTGACTTTACACATGCACCAATAGGGTAGAAAAGGTTTATTACTCACATAATGAGCCTATCTTGGATAAAGCAGGACAGGGTCCCAAACAGATCCAAAAATGGCTTGAGAAAGCATGTAGGGGTGACTGGCTTTGACTTTTCTTTTTTTAATAGACAGGGTCTCACTATGTTGCCCAGGCTGGAGTACAGTGGCTATTCACAGGCATGATCATAGCTCACTGTAGCCTCAAACTCTTGGTCTCATGCAATCCTTCCACCTCAGCCTCCCAAGTAGCTGGGACTACAGACGCATGCCACTGCACCGGCTTGGCTTTCGTAGTGATTAGGAGATGAGGCAGAGGTGGGTTCTCTCCTGTGTGGACCATGTGATTTGAACTTCCCCACTGGTGCCAAAGGAGGGACCCTGTGGGCTTTCTTACCAGTCTTCCCAAAATGTAGGGTACAAGTGGGAAGGAGAAGTGTAGGGCTTGGAAGGTATCAGCAGTCAACCATCAAAAATGGAGTCAGATTCTATTACAAGATGGTAAAACAAACAAAAAATAATCCTAAAGAAGTTCAGAAAAGCATGAAATGGAACATAAAACAGAACTAATAGAAATTCTGTAATATGAAGGTATATATATACCCCCATTATATCAGTAATTAATTACATATAAATGGCCTAAATATACCACTTAAAAGGCAATGACTTTAAACTAGATTTTTATTTTTTTCTCTTTTCTTATGGTCAGGATCAGAAGTGATAAACTAGATTTTTAAAAAGGTAGCATAAGAGACGTGTGGTGAGTTGAATAATGTCCTCCCAAAAGTTCATGTCCACCTGGAACCTCAGAATGTGACCTGATTTGGAAATGCGATATTTGCAGATGTATTTAGTTAAGGATCTCAAGATGCAGTCATCCTGGATTTAGGTTGGGCACTAAATCCAATGACTGGTGTCCTTACAAGAAAAAGAGAGGACACAAAGACACACAGGGGAGACGGCCACGTGAAGACAGAGGCAGAGATTGGAGTGAAGCTGCCACGAGCCAGGGAAAGCCCACAGCGTTCAGAGGGGGTGCGTCTCTGCTGACACCTCGATTTCACACTTTAGGTGTCCAGAACAGTAAGAGAATACATTTTATTGTTTTAAGCTACCCATTTTGCAGTACTTTGTTACAGCAGCCTTAGGAAATGAATACAAGATTCATGTAAAACATAGTACTTATGGAAGGTTAGAATTAAAAGGATGGAAAACAATCTGTTAGTTATTAATGGTATACTGGAGATGCTAACCAAAAGAAAACTGATATACCTACAATATTAGACAAAGAAGACTCTAGGATAAAAAGTATTACTAGATACTAGGGGACATTTCATAATAATAATTAGATTAACATCCCAGGAAGATATAGCAGTCTAATTTCTAACCTCCCAGAAAAATGTAACAGTCTAATTTTGAATGCACTTTGAAATATGGCCTAAAAATATAGAGAGCAAAATTTATAGAATTACAAGAAGAAGTGGTTAAATCTGCAAACATGAGAAATTGCTGATATATGGCTCTGGTGGACCCAGTTTAATTACACAATTGATCCCTTTAAAGGCAGAGCGTTTTCTCTGGCTGCTTGTGGAAGAGGAAGTCAGATCTGGAGCCTAAGAGGGAGTCAGTAGTCAGTGTGAATCCACTGCTGGCTGTGATGTTATAGAAGAGCCTGTGAGAAGGCCAGTGGCAGTGACCTGAGGGCAGCCTAGACTCCCAGAGTCATCCTTGGCCAGCAGCAAGCAAGAACACCTCCCTTCTGCCACCACCTTAATGAGCTTGTGAGAAGAATCTTCCCCAGAGCTTCCCCAAAAGCCCAGCACTCTGACACCTCGACTTCAGCTTTGCATGATTTCTTCTTTGACCCCCAGGTTATTTAGAAGTTTTATAATACATTTAAGTCTGTGACTAAATTTTATTTTTGGTGTATAGTAAGGGTTGAGGTTCATTTTTGTCCAAATGGATATCCAGAATTTGAAGGAGAGGCTATCTTTCCTCGTGGAATTACTTTGGAGCTTCATCAAAAATTTTACTAACCGTGTTATATGTAGATCAATTTCTATTGCTCTGTATGTCTGTTCTTAATGACGGTGACACGGTGTCTTGTTTGCTGCAGATTTATAGTATATCATGATCTCCATTTGCTTTTTTCGAAAATATATGCCTTTCCATAAAATTTTCAGATCAGCTTGTCAGTTTCTACCAAACTGCTTCTGATTACATTGGATGTAAATATTGATTTGGAGATCACTGATATCTTAGTATTATAAGCCACGAATATACCGTGTTTCCCCGAAAATAAGACAGGGTCTTATATTTATTTTTCCTCAAGAAGACACCCTAGGGCTTATTTTCAGGGAATGTGTTATTTTCCCCTCAAAGCCTCAGCTTGCAGCGCGCACAGGATGGCCGGGACCTGACAGGGGGAGCCGACCTTGTTAGTGGGGCTGCCCGCACCTTTCCGGTCACCTCTGGGATAGTAGCTGTCATGATGGGGCAGATAAGAAGGGCTGATCGTCGTCTTTACCACTCCACAACGAAATGCATGGGGTGTGCAGATACGCTGCGTAGCCACGGCCATCGCTAGGTCTTATTTTCGGGGTAGGGCTTCTATTGCGCAAATGCTTAGAAATCCTGCTAGGGCTTACTTTATGGGTAGGTCTTATTTTTGGGGAAACCCGGTAATACATTTGTCTCAATTTATATAGGTCTTCATTTATTTCTCTCAACAAAGTTTTGTAGTTTTAAGTGAACAAAGTGTGCACATATTATGTTAAAATTATTCATTAGGGTATTTTTTTTTTTTTTTTTTGAGACAGGGTCTTGTTCTGTTGCCTATGGCTAGAGTGCAGTCGTGTCTTCGTGGTTCACTGCAATCTCAGACTCCTGGGCTCAAGCCATCCTCTTGCCTCAGCCTCCCAAGTAACTGGGACTACAGGTGCATACCACCATGCCCAGCTAATTTTTGTATTTTTTGTAGAGATGAGGTCTCACTCATGCTCAGGCTGGTCTCAAACTCCTGGCCTCAAGCAGTCCTCCTGTCTTGGCTTCTCAAAGTGCTAGGATTATAGGCATGAGCCACAGTGCCTGGCCTCTTTACTATTTTTATACTATTTTAAATATCATTGTTTTAAAATTTAATTTTCTCATTTTCCTTTGCTAATATATAACATAGACAAATATACAAATAATAGCATATATGGAAATGTATAGTTTTGTATTTAGTATACAGAGAAATTGCTATGTATACTATACACAGCATATACAGAAATCATTTCTATGTAAATATGTATGGAAATATAATTGATTATTGTATATTGACCTTATATCCAGTAACCCTGATACATTCACTTACTAATTCTAGTGGGGTTTTTTTGTAGATTAGTAGAAAATTATCATAGGTAAAATTCCCCTTAGGATACAAAAAGCACTAATTGTGTAACTAAAAAATTGATAAATGAGACTTTATCAAATTCAGAACTTTAGCTCTTTGAAAGACGTTATTAGTAAAAGAAAAGCCAAACCTCAGACTAGAAGAAAATATTTCTAACACATAAATGTAACAAAGGACTTGTGTCTACAATATATAAAGAACTCTTTCAGTGAAAATTTTTAACATAGACAAAAGGTTTAAACGCCTCACAAAGGAAAATACACACATGGCCATCAGCACATGAAAAGATGTTCTGAGTCATTAGTCATCAGCAAAATACGAATTAAAATCACAGCAAGATACTACAACATAGCAGCTCAAACAGCTGAAATTAAAAATATGTTTGCAAAGATGTGAATAGCTTGACATTTATTTTTTTAGTTTGATAGTTATTTTAATCTTATTAAATTACACTTACCATATGATCCAGCAATTCCTTTTATGTATTTACCTATGAGATATGAGAACTTCTTTCTGTAAAAAGCCTTGTACATGACTGTTGAGTGGTGCTTCAGTAATAATAGCTCAAACTGGAGGCAACCCACATGTTCATCAACAGGCAAGTAGATTTTTAAAATGATAAATGCATACAATGGAACACCACTAATCAAGGAAAAGGAAAAAAATTATGTTTATGTGCAATTATAGTGCAGACAAAACAAATCTACAGTGTCAGCAGATCATTGGTCCCTGGAGATGGAGGTGGGTTGGATTAACTTTTATAAAGAGATATGGAGGAACTTTTTAGGATGATGGAAATGTTCTGAAACTGGATCATGGTTTTATACCTAGTAAGTCTAGTCTTTCTCTCCTCATTATCCTTCTTTTTCCAGGTTTTCTCAGTTACTCTCATAGGTTTACATTTCCATATGAACTTTAGAATCAACTTTTCTGTCTCCAGGAAAGGAAATAGTATTTTCATTGGGATCATGTTCAACTTAAGTGTTAACATGGAGAGGATGAACATCATTATGATATTGGGTCAATCTGTCCAAGAATAAATGATATATTTCTAATGGTTCAAGTGTGCTTTTATGTTTTATGTGCTTTTATGTCTTAAAGTTTTCCTCAGGTAAGTTTTGTACATTTCTTATTGTTAAATCTATTGCAAAATATTTTATCATTTGCTGCTGTTCTGTTGCCCTGGAAGAGTATTTTCTGTTCCATTATATATTTTGAGTATTGTTTGTTAAACGAGGGCTATCAATGTTAATTTTATATCTGGTGCTTTTATTAAATTATTTTATCATTTGCATTTATTTTATCATTGCTTCTCTTGGGTTTTTCAGATAAATACTTTATCATCCATCGGTGTAGGTAGTTTATTTTTTCCGAGTCTTGGCATCCCATTGTTTACTTTGCTCTGATTGCACTGGCTAATACCTCCAATCGAACACTGCCCACTGGTGGCACTAGTGGCCCTTTTCCTTGTTGCTGACCTTGGTAGAGTTGCCTTTAGTGCTTTCCCATTATGGAGGTGCTGGCTTCAGGAATGATGTTCATGAAATATCCATCAATGCCCCTTTTATTATTAGTTTTTAAAAATCAGGATTAGGTGTTGAATTTTGTCAAGGGCTTTTTTA
This sequence comes from Cheirogaleus major, assembly GCA_963574435.1. Classification (NCBI taxonomy): domain Eukaryota; kingdom Metazoa; phylum Chordata; class Mammalia; order Primates; family Cheirogaleidae; genus Cheirogaleus; species Cheirogaleus major. Next base: position 2,123 of record CAUYPO010120014.1, on the reverse strand, counting down.
ACATGGAGATATAAATTTGTTTTAATATTACGATATTATGAGGGTACACACATTTTGGTTACATTTTATGAGTTTATCCCCCCAACCCCCTGTCCCTGGAGAATATTACTACCATGTGAGCACCATAGTGTTAATCAGTCAGTACCAATTTGATGGTGAGTACAAGTGGAACCTATTCTTCCAATCTTGTGTTACCTCACTTCAGATAATGGGCTCAAGCTCAATCCAGGAAAATATAAGAGGTGCTAGATCACTGTCATTTCTTATAGTTGAGTAATATTCCATTGTAAACATATACCAAATTTTAATAATCCACTCATGAATTGACGGACACTTGGGTTGTTTCGACATCCTTGCAATAGTGAATTGTGCTGCCATAAACATTCGGGTGGATATGTCTTTATTAGGCATCTACCCAAAAGAGCATGGAGATATAATTACAGGATTTGTCTCCGTAGATCTATTGTTAGGGCGAATTATTGGATTTTTGAAATATTAAATCATCCATGCATTTCTTTTAAATAGCTGATGCATTCTGAATGTTGGTATTTTATTAGGATTGTGAATCTATACGTGAGATTAGACTGTAGTTTTTTGTTTTTGTGCTTTCTTTATCATGTTGACATATAAATGCTTTACTTTATTCGTAAAAGGGATCTGACCGACCTACCTACCTTCCTTCCTTCCTTCCTTCCTTCCTTCCTTCCTTCCTTCCTTCCCTCCCTCCCTCCCTCCCTCCTTCCCTCCCTCCCGCCCTCTCTCTTTAATGCTTTGGAACACTCTCAGTTGCAGTGAGATAATTTGTTTTTTCTAAGTTTGATAGAATTCATCTTTCACATCATCTGGTACTGGATGTTTTTTGGGAGGGTAGTTTTTAAACAGTTTTCTCTTTGTCTTCTATGGAAATTGGGTGATCTGCTTAAGCTTTTGTCTCCATGGGTATCAGTTTTGATATATTATATTTTCCTAGGAAATTATCCAATACGTCTCAATGGTCAATTTTTTATGCATACCATTGTCTAAAATAGTCTCTTGAGATTTTTTTCTTTAAATTTTCCATTTCAGTGCTTGTTTCCCCCATGTCATTTTTTGTGTATATGTGCAGTCTCCCATTTTTTCTGTGACTAGCTAATGCCTTGTCTATTTTGTTAATAGTCACTGAGTTCTAGTTTTATGTCATCATGATCAAAGAATGTTGCTTGTATTCCTCTACCTTAGAACTTATTGAGGTTTCTTTGTAACTGGACTGACTATATATTCAATTTTGTGACTACCCCATGTGCGCTTGCAAGGAAGGTGTATTCTCTGTTATTGGGGTACAAACATCCAAATATAGTCATCATTCATTATATTGTTTAGGTCTTACATTTATTTGCTTTTTGGCTGTGTGACCTGTCTTAGACTAAGAACAGTATTATTATCATTATTAATTATTTTTATTTAATAATGATAATTGGTAATAAATATTAGTTATTGATTTATTTCACTCTGTTTCTCCTTTTTTCTGTTTTTTTTTTTAAAAGGTGATTGAAGTGTTTCTCTGATTCATAAGTGTTCATAACTATTATTTCTTCTTGTGAATTACATACAGCCTTAAACATGGTAAAGTGTCTCTTTGGTTTCCTTTCATGCTTTGGGCCTAACTTTCTGCTACCAGGATCACCAGAAATCTACTTTCTAATTGTTCGCATTTGTCAGATGCAACTTTACCCCTTCCTTCCTGTTTGGCCTTTCTGTTTTGAATGGGTCTCTTGAATATAGCATTAGAGTTATGGGAATGTTTTGTTGTTGTTAATCAACCTGAAAATTTTCTTGTTGTTAAATGGCTTTACTTTATAAGTGAATTAAGTCATTTATGTTGGTTGATAATACTTATGTGTTTGATCCCAACCTTGCATTTTATTTTATATTACGTTTACTGTGTGTGGCTTGTTTACTGGGTTCCTTTCTCTGTGTCTGTTTTCTTCTCTTTTGTGTGTATGTGCTGTGGGGGACTGGTGATACCTTTTGTTATTTAGAAAGACCTTGTATTTTTGTTGTAGTGGTTACCTTTATCTTAATACTGTTTGTAGCACCCTTAATCTCCTTCTTCGTTTTTAAATTAGGCTTGTACTATTTCATTT
>CAUYPO010120012.1:0-20870 GCA_963574435.1 Cheirogaleus major | reverse complement strand
GACAAACCAACCAACATTTGCCAAAACTCAAGTGATCTGTTCAGCAAACGGATGGCCTGCAGGGTGGTTAGTTTAAGCTTTGCCGTGCACAGCCTCAGCCTGTTAATGCGTGAGCCTCTTATCGTTACAAAGAGTAACTACGAAGGGAGGAGGATGGACTTGTCTCACCTCCCTTCCCCTCCCGGCCAGCAACCCAGCTTGAGGGTTTTTCTGGGGTCCCCTTGGCCAGGAGGGGCCATTCAGTCTGCTGGGGGACCTAAGGCTTATGTTATTTCCCACGCCTTGCCACCGGCCAGCACAGTTCGCAGGACCACTAGGTGAAGAACACCTTCCGGTGAAGTCTCCAACTTCATCCAAGGGCCGGGATGTGCACCCAGCTACGGAGGCTGCCGTCCTAGACCGTTTTACTTTTTGGCTGATCTATGTCAGGAGATGGGGGGGCCAGGAGACACCTGGTTCTCATAACCAGGCGAACGGCGACTCCCAAAGCTGGGAGAGAGAGGGAGACTCGTTTTTAAAGGAAAAGGCCATACACCGCATTGAAACACACCTGGGCACTGCGCAAGCTCGGGGGTGTGACTGGGTTTTCCGCACACACCTCACCCTCTGATTGGGACTTGGCAGAAGAGAAACAAAATGGACTTGAAATGAAAACCTCCATGGCTCTTGGAAGCCAAGCCTGGTGCCAGCGGAGTGGCCTGGTCACCTGCGGGGACTCGCTGCTCCCGTCTGAGCCGCGCCAGGCCTGCCCGCTGGGGCTGGAGGGAGTCGGGGCTGGAGGGAGTTGGGGCTGGAGGGACTCAGGGCTGGAGGGAGTCGGGGCTGGAGGGACACGGGGCTGGAGGGAGTTGGGGCTGGAGGGAGTTGAGGCTGGAGGGACACAGGGCTGGAGGGACACAGGGCTGGAGGGAGCCGGGGCTGGAGGGAGCCGGGGCTGGAGGGAGCCGGGGCTGGAGGGAGTTGAGGCTGGAGGGACACAGGGCTGGAGGGAGTCGGGGCTGGAGGGACACGGGGCAGGACACTGCAGCCGCAGCCAGGAGCCAGGACAGCGAGGCGCACAGGCGACAGGTCCGAGCAGTGACGTCCCGTCTGCTCCGCCCCAAGCCAGTCGGAGCAAGAGGAGCCGGCGTCCTCCGAAGGTGCCAGGAGTGACTCGGAAACCTGGCTGAGAGTGGCAGGAGGGAAGCAGGTTCTGGATGACGTGATGTCCACACACACACTTGGCCTCAGTCTGGGCGTTCTACGAGGGGACTGCGGTGTCCACACTCCAAGGAGCTGACGCAAGGAGAACCAGGCCGCCGTTGGAATGGAGCCCATCTCCTCCCGAAGGGTGCTGCGCATCTGCACGCTGATGTCACAGCACCCGGGGTCGCAGCCAGACCCCGGGGGGACACCTTGAACTGCACCAGCTCTTTGGAACCGAACCGGCCCCCTGCGCCGGCTCCCTGCTGGGCTGCGCCCCAAGACCTCGCTCTGCCTGGAGGGAGCCACGCTCAGACGGCCTCGGGTCCCTCTGACGCCGACGGTCACCGGATGCTCAGGGAGGGGAGACGGGTCCCCTCCGCAGAAGGCGCCCCAAACTCGGCACTGGCGCCTCCCTTTCTTCACACCCCACAGCCAACGGGTCGGCAAGTGTGTTCAGAGCTCCCGCGCAGTGTTTCAGGACTCGGCGTCCTCCTCCCACCCCTCTCCCCGCCGGGCCAGGCCGCAGTCACACGCTCACCGTGGCAGGTCACGGGTCCTAGTCGGTCATTTCTGCCTCAGTGGCCCCTTCTTCACTGACTCTGTCTCTCATCCGTCTGTCTGTCCATTTCATACATATTTACAATGACAACACAGTCATTAAGATAGTTTGCACATGTACACACATATGTTTATATGCATGTGTGTATACACACGTGTAAATATTTTACAATTTTATTGGTATAAAGACAAATATAATCCTGGCTGCATTGTATTCCTTTGCTGCTTCTGACTCAAAAAATAATTACAATGTCGTCATGAGCCCCCAAGGTCCAGTGTGCGCTGGGCCCGGTGCCCTCGGGGCTGGGTGCAGAAGGACCCGCCTTGGGCACCCGTGGTCCTTTTTGGAAACACAGGTCCTTTATCGAGTCCCACCCAGGTGCCCGGCCCGCGGGCAGCGCAATCTGGTCTCCACGAGCGTGTGGCTCTCACACCAGCAGCTCACGACCCCCACCCCGGCCGCACTTGCCTCCCTGCCGCTTGCCAAGCACACCATCTTTGCTCTCACCCCAGGGCCTTTGCACTTGCCCCCCCGCCCCGACTTGACAGGAGTCTCCCACAGCTCCCTGCAGCCAGGTTCTGCTGCTCAGACGCCACCTTGTGGGAAAGGCACGTCCTGAACAGGGGGCCTGGGGCATCCTGCCCAACACTGCCTGGGCCCTCACCCCTCCGCGGCTGTGTCTCTCCAGAGCACCTCTTACCACTCTGCTCATTTAGCGTCTGCTTCCCCTGGCCTGGGTTTGGGTAGAGGCTCCATCGTGTAGCCCAAGGGCCTAGAGTCCTGCTGGCGCGGCGCGTGTTGACTCCACTGTTAGTAAGTGAGCGCGCACTACTCGTGGTAGACAAGATGCATTTAGGAGACAAATGGATAAATGTTTTGATAGCATGAATTTTACTTTGTACCAGAAAAAAATAGCATTCATATATATATATATATATATACACATCTTGTATAGGATATTGACAAGGATCAAGTTCCCCTTCGAAGGCCTGGGTGCTGAGCCAACAAGTACCGTGTTTATGTTTCTGGGGGGGGTTATGGAATCAGCAAACCCCGAGCAGGCTCCGCCTGCACTGAACCAGCGGAAATAGAGGTCACGGGCTACACAGAGCTGAGCTCTGGAAGAGATTCGTCTCTGTCTGAAACGCAGCCCTCGGTGGCTCGTGGCATCCTGTGGCGTTGCTCTAACTTGAGGACATTCGCTTATGATTGGGTATTTCTTCATCTTACCTTTGCCCAGGGAAGACGGTAAAAGGGGCAACACACCTAACACACCTTCAGCCTTTTGCAGCGGCCGTGAGAGGTCTTGTAGTCTCCCTGGGCTACACTCCTTTCAAGCGACACCCGAACGATGTGGCGTTTGCAAAACAAGGACGCCCCCAGGCAGATGCAGAAATCGGTGGAGAACAGCCCAGTCCCTACTGCCCAGCGTCGTTCCTGCTCAGTGCAGGAAACCAGCCTCTGGGTTCAGTTCCTGCGTGGCCCGAACGCTCTGCCCGCAGTTCCTATAAAAGAAACAGAACTGCTCTCAGCCCAGAGAAGGGAGACCTTTGACTTTGACAAGGGCCTGGATCAATTATTATTTTTTCATTTGCAAGCAAATTATACTGGTTCTCCACTTTTTAAGAATCGTGGAGTACCTTACATAGAGTGCACACATTCTAAGAGAGGAATGAAGTCTTATGTACACACCATGTAACACCACCCAGATACAGAGCACGCCTGCTCCCCGGAAGGTTCCTCCATGATCTAGACAATGCCCCACGAGGGAGCCACCACTCTGACCTCCGTCACGGTGGATTAGTGCCACTTGGTCTCCGGCTTCATAGAAAGGGAGTCATGCAGGACACGCTCTTTCATGTCTGGCTTCTTTCCCTGGACACCACGTCTGCTAGATGTTTCCATGTGGTCATAGGCCGGAAATCATTCTTCTTTATTCCTGTGTGGCTTGCTATCTATGTCATATTTATATGTTTGAGTTTCGGGAAAGTAAATTAATTGATTTTTTCCTAAAGTAGAATTAACTGTGGCTTACAGACGTGGTGAAAACCAGGAGGACAGTAGACAAATGACTCATGTCTTAGGAAACGTTTGCTGCAGAAGAAGGTACCATGGCTAAGAATCAAACCCCTGAAGCCCCTGATTGAAGGCAGAGTTTGCAACGGAAAGGGATCATGACACTGAAAAGTAATAGAAGGCCATCCATAAACACCAAAAACCAGAGCAAGTGCCGAACGGGAGACGGGTCAGCTGAGCACCAGGAGCTGAGACAGAGACAGGGAGGGTGCTGGGAATGTTGTCAGTTTCCAGGCCATGTGACTTGGAGATTTAGCTGAGTTCAAGGCCCTCTCTGACCAAGCCATTGCGGGGCTTGGCCTGGAGGTTGGGTCCCCCGTGTCTTTGGATACACCGTAGCACCCCGGGAGGGTTCCCCTTCTACTTCTGGTGGCCAGGACTGAAATGAGTACAGCCTTCCAGACAAAGAGAGAAACACCCGTCCTTTCTTGCAGTCATTCTGCAGCAAAACCAAGTCGGATCCTCAGAGTGCCATTCTCCGGGTAAGAGGACACCTCTGTTTATTTATTTATGTGTTCTTGGCTTTGTGGTTTCGCCCTAAGAACAGCCAGAGCAGCTGACACCACACAGTGCTTTCGGGGCTGGTGCAGCGGCCGCCTCCTCTGGATGCAGAGTCTCCGTGTCAGTTACTCGGGGTTCTCGCCGCCCGAGCCCTGCGTGTTGCCTGGTAACGATTTTCACGGTTGCATTAAAAGGAGAGTTCTGAAAACAGGATTGCTGAGACCCTGACAGCAATCACAGGGAAGGCAGGCCACTTCTTTCATTTCAGAAACCAACACGCAAACAGATCTGCCCATTCGGATAGTATTTTATTATCATTTAAATGGGTTGCCCACTCGACTTGAAGCCAGGCTTCCTGTCGACACTAATTCCACACCCCTGGCCTCCCAGCCTCTTCAGAGAAGGAGTGACAGTCACTCAGGAGGGCAGGTTCTTTCCAACTGACTTCTGACTTCCTCTTGGCTTCAGAGTTTGTGCCGGACAGGGGCGGCGGTCACTCAGCAACCAGGGCGCCCCGACAAAAGAGCCTCTCCTGCCCCCTCCCTCCTGCAAGGAGCCGCCCAGCAGCCACTTCACCTTTTCCCTGCAGTTAAAAACAAGCAGACACTGAATTGCTGGCTAACCGACTCATGCATGAGTGTCCCGCGCTACACGGTGAGCTCCTTACGGGCAAGAACAACTTACAGACTATTTATTTCTCCACAAAGCCCCAAAGTCCTGAGCCCATTGAGAATTTTCAGTGATTAGTTCCTCTGCCTCACAGCCAGCAGGTTCTTATGCGTAGAGGTAGATCGTATAACTTTGGTTCATTTCAACCCATAAGATGGGATGTTCTGACAACACATTCAAGCTTGCAGAAACTCCTGGGCATGCTCCGTTTGGTATGAAAAAAGTTGCCCGCACCATTCTCATTTTCATTTCTGACTCAATTGCACTGAGTTCAATAGGGCTGTGGCGGAACAGCGCGGAAGCCAACTTCGCACCTGATTAAAGTCTCAGAAGCGCCGTGTGTCCGTGGGAGGCTCTTCCCCGAGTCTCCTGGCCTCAGCACGCCCGGGGTCTGGACCAGACGGCGCCTTGTGTGGCCGTCTCTGCGCGTAGGATGCTCGCCAGCCTCTCTGGCCTCCACCCACACCAGCTGCCAGTGGCACCCACCCAGGGTGACAACCGAAAACGTGTCCAGACATCATCACGTGCCCCTGGGGAGAGACAACAGCATCACCTGCAGCTGAGGACCGTGACTTGGGCTCTGGCGCTGCCTCCGCAGGGAGGTTCTGAGGCGCCGCCGTTCAGCAGCAGCCAAACACCACGCTGCTGACGACACAGCCCGAGCTGACACTCGAGCCAGGGTTGTCTCCCAGCAGAGCTCAGCGCGCCAGCCGGGCTCGAGGAATGGGAACCCCAAGTGAGAGTCCCTGGGGCACCACGACTCAGCCCTGCCCCCACTGGCGCGCTGACGCGTCCGCTCAGCCTGGAGAAGAGGACGTCAGCATCCCTGCCCTGCGTCCTGCGTCTGTTGGTTCGAGACCACCTTGGCTGATTCACCAGGCAGAGCTGGTTCTCAGATGTCGGTGCCTGTACGGATTGTCCTGGACACCTGTAGGCCGGGCAGGTCCCAGGCTCCACACCAGGGTGTCTGGCCGGGGAGGCGGGGCGGGCCCAGGAAACTGTATTGAAAGAACAGAACAGAACAGAACACCCCTGCAACTCCTGGACCACACTTGGAGAAACACTAAGTGATGTTGGAACGACCAACCCCTCAAATTATTTTTTAAGAGCTGTTGGGGAGTAACTTACATCCTGGAAAATTCACCCATTTCAAGCACACGACTAAATAACTTCTCATTTTACAGATGTGTGCAACCGTCACCCTAATTCAACTTCAGAGCATTTCCATCGTGCCCAGGAAGACTTCTATGCCCTTTTGCAGTGAATCCCTTTCCCACTCTGAGCTCCAGGCACCTCCTCAAATCCTCACGACCACAAAGATCAGATCCGTATTATGTATTTGGGGAAGAGAAGATCACACCTGTTTTTTATACCCAGCCAAGAGTTGCTGCCATTTCACAAACAAGGAGCAACAAAGTATCTGCTTTCCTTCTGTACTGAGCCTGCGCATATTCAAGAGGAAACCACGTGCCTTGGTTTGGTTTAAGGCAGGGGCCTCCCCTGTTTTCTTCCCCACCCTTCCCGATGCCGGGTGCCATCCCGACAGGTGCACATCCACCTGGCGGAGGTGAAGCTCTGATTCTCCTCATCTGCAGGGGCTTCCTCCGGACTCGAGAAGGAGCCCTAGCAATGTGTTCCCATGGTTATACATTTCTGGAAAATTTGCAAAAATAAGGTCTCCTGGGTGGTGTTGGTGAAGACTGTTCCGTGTCTCCTCTGCGAATTCCCCTGAGAGGCTTTCAGGATCAGATCCCTCCCCTCCCCCAGGTCAACTCCCCAGCGTTTCGACACAACTTGGCAAAGCCTAGAGTTGTGTTGTGATATCCACAGCCACTGTGGCACCAGACGCAGAACAACGCGGACAGTGGAGGAGAATCTCGATGACCCAGAAGCCGATCTGTGGGAAATTCTCCCAAATCATGTCGTTCCCATGAAGTAACCTGATAAGAGATTTCCAAGATGTGAAAAGCATCCAAAATTTGCACATGACATTAATAAGAACGATTTGCGATGTAAAAGGAGACTTCCTTACTATTAATAGAAAACCAATTTTTGGATCTGTGATGACAGATTAACCACTGAGATACCCCTCAGCAAACCGCTCCATTGCTTCACCTGTAAAACGATTCTCTTCGCCGACTCTTGCGACTCACAGACGCCTGGCACATGGACCTGCTTTGTAGACTGTGCAGCTCTGTATCAACGGTACCTGCCATCATCCTCGTCGCCGTTATTAGCAACTCAAAACAATGCTCTGAACTTTCGTTCAAGGAACATTTCATCACCTGGCTGACCGTGGAGACTACTTGACACAGCAGGAGTTGCAGATAGAGTTGCGAGTGGAAGACGTTTTAAAATAAAATCGTATAAATTAAGGAAGTCCGTCTCTTTGCTTCTTTGCATTTTTTAGCATTGTGGCCTGCTGACCCCACTTCTCTCTAGAATTGTGTTCGTTATCTGAGAGCGGCCTTCAGTTGCTAAAATTCTTCAGCTTCCATCAGATCACACAGACCTCCTTCCCCAGTTCCCCCGGCGAGTGTCACAGCCCGGAAAGGAGGAGCAAACACGCCCGGGTGTTTTGGGGGTGTTCCTCCCTCTGTCCCGTCATCATTTCCCTGAGCTGCACACCAACTTCAAAGATCATCTTTCTGCTGCCGTTTTTCTGTCTACCCATCGCTCTATATAGTATCATTCTTTTGGATTTCAGAGAATTAATTATCTGAAATTGCAGAAATAACCTCAAATCTCACGACAGCCCCGCTGCCCGTTAGCGAGACAGCGGCCGCGGCCTCCCTCTCTGCGGCAAGTGCGCCAGGAGGTCAAGGATGGCGGTGGCGATGAAAGCCGTTTTCTCTGGCGCCATTAGTGCGCTGTGTAGACGATCATATAATTTTTCAAGTGTTCCCGGAGATTCGCTTCAGCTGCCCAATCTTGTGAGTGAACTTCGACAGCAGAAAATTGTGACTAATTTCTGTTTGTTTGGGTACCGTTTCTATAGTAATAAGAATAATCATTAATAAACGGAGAACATTGTGCTGGGGGTTTCGGTCAATAAATAACCTTAATTTTTTTTAAAATGCTCTCAACAGAGATCTAAAGCAGAAAGAAGGAAGTAAAGGACATCTCACGGTCTTTTCTTTTTGGGGGGCTTATCTTGCAGGGGAGAGATCATTCTGGACTTAAAGTCATGAGGTGTAGCTGGCCGCAGGGCTGTATTTCTAGCAGCGACCCAGAAGCCAAGGAGCTTGTGAATTTCTCTATCGGGAGCGGGGGGTAAAGATCGCCCATGTGCTCACAGATAGGGGTCCCCCTTCTCCACACCCACCCTGCCAGGTTACAGGTCCATGGAAGGCGACGCTCACCCACAGTTGGAAAGAGACAGGAGAGAATTATGAAGACCGTCCCTGCAGGACCGACCCTGTCTGTCCAGTACTCAAACCGTCAGGCACCTTTGCGCCCCAGACGCCAACGTGTCTCTGTTTTCCGCTGTCCGCACGGCGAGCTGAGCACCGCGCCCTCCTTCCGTCCTCCACTACTCCCCGTGGGAGGCTGGCCGCGGCGGACGGGGTGCGTGCTAGACACGGGACGCACCCCCTGGCGTGGCGGGCAACACCCTGCTGACACCTCCGGAGCTCACCCACCCAGCAGGCTTGGGGCGGGAGCCTCAACAGCAGGACGAGGGGCCCCCTGAGGCAGGATTGGAGGATTGCAGTAGTTTATCTGGGAGGGCGCTGCAGGGGACTCTAGCAGGGAGAGCAGGAGCCAGACAGGAAGGAAGGGGAGACAGGGAAGGGTGCGTTATTTACCAGCCGCCATCTGGGAAAGCAGAGCTGATCCCACTGGGGGACTCCAGCAGCCAGAGTGGAACAGGCACCCCCGGGTGGCCCCGCCTGCGGGGAGAGGGAGCCTGGTATTCACATGACTCCCAAGATCACGGACCGAGTGCCGCCCCTGGGCACTTCTGACCTGCTGGGCGAGAGAGGCTGTGCAGTCAGAGAAAGCGCCGGATGAAGAGACGCAGCCACTGGCGAGGGCAAGGCCTGCGGCACCGGTACCCACTGCAGTCGCCGGGGCGGAGCAGGGGTTGGGGTGCCACGGGGACCTGGGGGAGGGACAGCCGGGCGGAGTCTGGAGAGACGGGAGCCTCCCAGAGGAGGAGACCGGAGGAAGGCTGCACCGCAGGGCCGGGGGACACAAAGAAGCGTGACTTCGGGGCCCTGCGGGAGCGGCAGCGGTGAGACGGGGTGGGAGGGAGGCGGTGCCGGGAGGGTAGCCAAGGCCACAGGATGGTCGTGTGACCCACGGAGGGTGCCACGGAGACACGCAGAGCAAAGGCGGGAGGCGACGAAAGCTCCTCCCGGGAGCCGCGTGGACGGCGCCGGAGCGCAGGGGCCCCACGGGGAGCCGTCCCAGCAGCTCTCCCGGCAGAAGGAGGCCTGCGCCGGCCGCGGCAGGGGGCTGGCGAGGGAGGGCTGGTTGCTTGGAGGGAAAAGCAGTCAGTGCCCTGGACGGAGTTGGGGAGACACCGGCTCAGATCTTTTAAGGACAGAATCTCGGCACGGTTTGGGGGAGGGGAGGGGTGACGCCAGCCGACCGGGGCGACCCATTTGGCCAGACGTATCTGTATCTGGCTTCTCCCTGGAACCTTCCCTCTCCGCGGTAAGAGGAGAGCACTGCTGACACCCCGAGACCCGGCTGGAGTCCTCACTTCGCCTGTTCCTCGGGCAACGGCGTCTGGCGCCCGGGCTGCGCCGCCAGCCCGCCCTCTTGCACGTCCCGCTCTCGGAGGCAGCTGCCCGCGCCATCTCCACCAGACTCGCCTCCCAGACCCCACTCTTGTTTCTAGAATGACAGTTGGAGCGGGATCCGGCCTGGGGACTTTGTTCTGGAACATCGTGTTGCTTCTCTTCTCTGAAGCTCCATTCTTTGCCGCAGAATTGAAGCCACTCTGGGAGGCGAGTCCAGCCAGACTCCCGGGGTTCCTTCTCGCCGCATCCGTTAGGGGATTATCCCAGGGTGCTCCCTGGAAACGGGTTGACCCAAATCGGCACTTATTCATAAGTTTTATGAAATGATGCCCTTAACTGGTCGTCGGGACACAAAAGGTGCCCCTGCCCTCACCCGCAGCCCTGGAGACGTCACCAGCGCTCTCGTGGCAGAAGCCACACTGCGGCGTTTGTTTTCTACTGGGAGACACAACAAAAAGCCCAGCATGCGGCCCTTGGCAGGCTGTGGGTTTGCAGGACTCAGCTTCACCATTTCCTCTGGCTTCTAATAAGGCTGGTTTAATATTAATCAGTCGTCGTGAGCAAACTGGGTGAGCAATTGTGACATGCCCAGTGCAGCCCGAGAGTGAGGTGTGGATGACACTGGTGCCGCTTGCCCGGCGGCTGCTCTGGCCGTGAATGAACCACGGAAGCGAGTGCTGGGGGAGGGGAGCGAGTGGGGGAGGAGAGGAGCTTCCAGGAGCTGCCCTGGCAGGAGAACAGAAACCAGACAGGGCCAGGGCTCAACGGCAGGGACAATGGCTGCCCCGGACATCTGCACCCCTGTGCGTGGAGAGAGTCGCTCGCAGGGCCACGGCAGCCGGGGCTTCGGCGCACTCTTGGGGCCTCGCACGGCCTGGGTGCCAGGTGGGTATTTGTTGAGTAGATGCTGTCAAAGGCCCCACTCGGTTGTGTGAATCGGAGGAGACTCCCCTTTCACCATTGCTGATTTGGGTATTTGGTGGGAGGGAGAAGAAATTTCAGGGGGAAATTGTTTACAGATCCCGTTTTCATTCAAAATGAAAAGATGGACATTTCACCAAGCCCCATAGAGGAAATGTATATTTTGAGTTTTTGGTTACCTGTGTTATGGCCTAAAGTACAATTTGGCAATCTACGGTCTGCAAGGAACATTCAGCCACCCCTTGATTTTGCAAATAAAGTCTTATTGGAACACACCACGCCCATTTGTCTTCTTCTGCGACTGTTTTCACACTGCAAGAGCAGAGGTGAGTGGTTGCAACGGAAACCTCAAAACGGGACGTGTTTACCACCTGACACTTCACAGCAGCTCGCTGAGCTTGGTCTAGAAGGGCACGGATTAGACGACACCACTGCATTGTCCTTCCTGAATTCTGGAATATTCCGGCACAGCGGCGGGTCGGCTGGGGGGAGGGGACACTCACTCTGGCACAGCCCCTGGCGGCCGAGGTGCCAGACGACTCCCACAGCAGATCAGCCCCAGCTCTGAAGTCCCCGGCCCCAGGCGGGTGCAAACAATTGCGTAACCGTGTTATTGACAGTCTCTTCCCAAGTCTCCTAGAGGAAACGTCCACCACTAAGCGTCCAGAGTGGGGTTTGAACCTTCATTCCTCAGTAGCCACAACCCACTAGCTCCTCCTAGCCTCAGTTTCCTCATCTGAAAAGTTGGGGCCTGAATATCTGCCTCTCAGACAGAAGCCACGGTTGGGATTAAAGGTGACAATTTGTGTATAGCAAGCCTGGTGCCCACCGGTAGCAGGTACCCTGAAATATCAGCTTTGAACCTCATTGTATCCCCAACATCAGGGACGTGCTGGTGAAGGCTTAACAGCCCAATGTCTTGGGGAGAAAAAGCCCTGAGTTATAACATTTGCCAGTTGTCACGATGCAAACGTCCCTGCAACGGCTGACCTCAAGTCATCGATGTGACGTGACTTAACCCGGGGAAGGGAAGAGATTCAATCAGGTCTCACGAGTGATGTGAGCTGGCCCCAGCACATCGCTGCGAAAGTTAAGATTTTAGCTCATTTCTCAGCCAGGTGTGGCGGCACGTACCTGTAGTCCCAGCTGCTCAGAGGCTGAGGCAGGAGGATCACCTGGGCCCAGGGGTTTGCGGCTGCAGTGAGCTGTGATCACACCACTGCACTCCAGCCTGGGCGAGGCCCTGTCTCATAAAAAAAGAGAAAGAGATTTTAGCAGGTTTCTTGGACAGGAGGGATCGCACTGGCATTTTGGGGTCTGTGGGCGATACCCCCATGTATCCCCAGGTCCTCCTGTTGGCTACAAGTCTGCACCTCCACCCGGCGCTGTAGCAGGGGGGCAGGTGCAGGTGCCGTGTGTCTTGCCCCACGGACACAGACCGCAGTCCGCCCCATCACGGTCCATGGCGTCCTGGACCCAAGTGCCATCGCAAGTAGAATACCCAAGGTCTCCACGCAGCGAGGCCAATACATTAGCTGGTTGCCGGCCTGCTCGTCTTGGATTAAGGCAATGTTTTATTTTAAAATTTAGGGTGTCAAAGTACACTTAAAATGACACCAGGACAGGCAGCATCCTCCTTGTTCTCTCTGACGGGAGGGTAGCCTCTGGCCCTCTGTTCCGGGTAGACCACCAGACGGGCGGAGAGTCACAAGCCATCGTCTGCACTGGCTTGATGAGACCCCTCCTCACCTCTCGCTAGAACCACCTGCTGCCCGCAGGGGCACACGCGAGCCGGAGACCCAGCTCCTTCCGGCACCACGTGGCTTTGCTTGCTCTTCAACTCCCTTTTGTAGTTCTTAGTCTAAGAAATTTAAGATAAGTCTGAATTTAAAAATTGCCACATTTAAAGCTTTATCTTTGTGCAATCTAAGTATATGTGAGAAATCACAATTGGCATAATTTGTCTTAGTTGATAGGGCTTTAGAAGTCATTATTTTGGGGCTTGGTAACAGAATTCATGAAATGTGTTCTAGAAAGCATCGATGGCCAAAGGACTATTTGGTATGGTTTCTAGGTTACCAGTCTGATTATACTGTGTACTCTATTCTTTTTGTTATAGATTGTCTTGATGGTGCGTTAAGTGATAAAAAGAGATGAAATAAAATAAAATAAAATCCCATGGACAGAAGGACCCTTGCCCAGCCTTCCTTACTGCCGTTGGCCACGCGTGCCCCCAGGAGCCTCCGGGAGGGCTGTGCCCAGGCCACTCAGTGTCCTCAGAGGCACTGCTGACAACTCCCTTCTGTCCCACTGCTGGGGAGACGTCCTCATCTACATTTCTGGGCCTGGCTCGCCTTATTTTCCACAGACTTGGAAAGCGAGAACATTGAGAAGCAATTTATTCCATAAATATTTCACATCAGTCTAGCTCTGTGCAGTTGCAGCTTCTTGCTCTTTGGGCTTTTCGTCCCCCGTTTACAACTCAGCCTCGCTAGGCGCCGGCTTCAGCCGCCGTGGCCGCGGCCGGTGGCACTAGGCGCCCACGTCAGGGTATCATGGTTCCCAGAATTTTCTGGGAAGCTGAGTGTGATCACCTTCGTGCAACTCACTCCGGGTGAGAATACGACACCCCTGTGACTCAGGGACGGATAATGACCCCGTTGATTTTAATTTTTTTTGAGGAATAATAATACCCAGTAGGATATGAATTACACAGCTCTTTTTTTTCTTCCCCTCTACAATCTGCATTTACAGCATTTTCATCAATTCAAAGCATTCAAATAAAGATCATCTGGCGTACCTGGGGTAATTACGTCTCTCAAGGAACACTCGCCGGCGCACAAAGCCGGGGATGCCAGGCGGACTATTTGTTTTGAAGTGGAACCGAGAGAGAGTATCTATAGAAACAGCGTGCCGGCCTGCCAGGGCCGCTGTATTTCCTCATAATGGGCCATTAATGAAATAGCAGTTTGATTTTCAATCACACTTAATGATACCCTTTGTGTCGCCAGCATCCACAGGTGCTGACACGTCCCCACGGCCCTCACAGGTGGGAGGACACAGGCAGAGCAGAGGGGCCGGGGGACACGCTTTCAGGCACAATTCAGAGAAAAGCAGCCTTGTCCCTCTCCCAGTGAGGGACGAAACCAAAGGCCGTGGCTGCTGCTCCCGACATCGCAGGTGAATTCTGTGCTTCTTGGAAACCTGGGGTTTCCGTGTGTGTTCCACCTACTCCTACAACATGACGGGCAGAGAAGCGGAAGTGTGGACGCTCTCTCCAGGAGGTGACCGAATTGGGGACACCTGGTGGCACCTGCTGCAGAGTCACCCAGGGCCTGGGGGAACCCACACACTCGGTCACAGAAGTCTTCTGCGCTGAGTGTCGAGGGAGCGGATAGGAGAAACCGAGTTGGTTTTTTCCCACATCCTCAGAGATGTGCACTGCAACAGGATTAATTATTAATACGACGAAAAATCTCATGCAGCCAGAACGTTCTACAGCGAGAGAACAGCCACATGATGGAGCATGAAATAATGAACAAATTCATTCTCAAAAATATTTAGAGCACATGGGAAACTCTCAGGTCCGTGAAGATAAGCACAAAGCGGGACCGAACTTCACGCACAAAGGCCGGTCTCGGTTTGCGCTGCGCACACACCTGCATGCGAGCTGCCCCGGAGCGGCAGGTGTGGCAGGCAGGCACTCAGGGATGCTGCGATCACAGGAGAGTTTCATTTTCTTCTGCATAATCTCCTGTGTTTTCCAAAATTTCTATACAAACCCAAATTTCTTTTGTACTTAGAAAAAAATCCTATGTTTTAATAAATAAAAGAAATGATTAGAAATTCAGTACCCAAAGCTGTGCTATCAAGAGATCTGAGGCAAGTTTGCAGTCCTCATAGAAAGGACGCCTCCTTTGGCCCACGGGCAGCAAAATCACATCTCGGAAGTCCATGTGCATGATTGATAAATTTCAAAATCTAATAAAACCTGGGTTCAGCAATCATTCTCCAAACATGCATCTTACCTTCCTGCTGTGTGGGCTCCAGACCCACGAGCCCCCTTCCTCCGGGACGGTGCAGGCAGATGGGGTCCAGGTGTCAGCTGAGCATCTCCCTGGAGAAGGAACCTGGGCTGCCTCAGTTTTCCCCCCACCACGTGGAGGTCAGAGGTAAGACCACCGGCAGCATAGCACAGGGACATACTTGAAATCGCTGTGCACCCACAGGGTGTCCTCATCCCGAAGGGCCCACCCCGGGAACGAGGGTGTCTACAGCGACCGCCTGCCCCTCCCCCGTGACCCCCGGGTGCCACTCGCAGGGCAGGGGAAACGTGTGCGAGGAAGCACCTGGGAGGGACGCGAGGGCAGACGCACCTGTCCCAAGGAAGCTGTGCACGGACAGCCGGGGTGGGCACAGACACCCCCAGCCCCCAGCCCGGATACCCTCAAAAGGGCCATCGGGAGAAGAGTGCTGAGGGCCCCAGAGTCCACAGACAGACAGACCACGCCGTCGGCCACGAACGCAGCCTTGTGGCGCACAGTGCCCAGGTCCCCCAGCGCAGCAGCGGGGAGCATGCCGTCACGACGGCAGGGTGGCTTTGGCACCGCTCTGCCCCTTCACTTCCCAAAGCAAAATGAGGGAGACGACGGTTTCAGTCTCCTGATCGCAGAAGTCTGGTTTCGGTTTCCTTGGGCTGTTACCCAGTGGCACTTCCTCCGACTGAATGTCCTTCCCGGAGCCCCAGCGTCCTTGCACCGTCCCCTGCAGGTGGGGAGGGAAGAGCAGGGTCAGAGATGCCCTCTGCTTCCAACAAGGCGTAGACGCCTCCTCCCCGCTCCCCGCGGCAGGCGATATATTTCCTTGTTATGCCGAGCTGATGAAATAAAGGGAAAAAGCTAAGAAGGGAGTGGGCTTAGGGAAAACACTTTAGAAATGTAATATTGCCACAACTTAGAATGTTTCTATGACTCTGATTTAAGAGACACATTAATTTCTTTTTCCTTACGAGTTCTGGTGCTTCTTAAGGGAGCCGTGGCCTCGTTCGAAACCGGGTTCTCCTTGGATTCATATCTTTGAAAATTAAGTTGATTTATAACCAATTTTCTCCGCATTTAAGCAGCGACCCGCAAGGGTTCCTCTGGGGGGCCCGCAGGATCCGGGAACGGATGTGCCGCCGAGACCGCGCAGCGAAGCCGAATCTTTGCAGACTCGTGCACGAGGAGCGGGGCTTTCGGGAGTGAAACAGCGCGATCCCTCGTCCCCGGCCCATCCTTCACTCTGGAGCTCCGCGAGCGCTTGGCCGGGGCTGAGCAAACGCTAACTGATGGTTACAAAACAACCCTGTCCGATTTCCCGTTTCCAAAGGTAACCGTTGTGTTTACCCGCCCTGTCCTCAGCACATGGTGGACTGGACTCTGCCCGGACGGTTGGCAAATGCCCCTCGGGACACAAGTCCGGGACACAAGTCACCCCCAAGCCGGAGCTCTGGAATGGGGGGCACCAGTCCTTTCCACTGTGGGCAGCGTGGAAAGATGGGGTGTGTTTGGAGGGGCCCACCAGACGCTACCGCAGAGGTAAGAAAAACAGGCTCTGTCGGGTGGCACGGCCATCCCTGCTGCTGGGAAGACACTGCGTCTCATGGCCGCAGGCGCACTCAGGGTGCACCCCGTGGGCTACGAGGGTGCATCTCGGTGGCAGGACAGGGGTCATGTAGGTGGCTATTCCTAAAACTGGATAATAACTGGCCACACCAGCTTCCCAGGGTTGTGCTCTTGTGCCAGCCCCAGGCCGAGCCCTTGTCATCGGCAGCCGTCCCAGTGCTCTGCGAGGGCATGACTTCCTTGCTCCCCGTTTGTGGATGAGGACGTGGAGGCTGGAGCCCCGCGGCCATGTTAAGCAACCTGTCAGGTGAGTGGCATTCACGGTTGCTTTCTGGCCATCCTTTCCCTGGTCGGGTCTTTCTAACGCTACGTCCAACATAATCTATATGGTGTTCTTTGCTCTGCTCCCTGTGCACAAGGTCTGCCAGGGCAGGTGAACTTCTCTTGCTGTTCGCCGGGTATCAGTCTCAGGCACAGAGCAGCGGCTGATACACATTTGCTTAATGAATGAAAGCATGCATGCTCTGAGCCATATAATGCTACCCGATATAGATTATTCCAGGCCCTACGAACTCTTCCCAAATCAAAAGATGACTTTCCAGAACTCTTTTAACGTGGGCAGCCAGGCTCCCACTGTTGAAATGTTTCTGCAGTTGGTCGCGCCAGCCTCAGATTTGCTGTCTTTTTCAGACTTTCTCGGACCTCTGATCACCGGTGCCTTTCCTTGAGGAGCCGTCCTGCCTCCGGCCGTGGAGCTGCAACTATGCAGGGCGTTGCCCGCGGGTCTCTGCAGGCCAGTGTCCCTCCCCGCCCCAGAGTGGCGCTGGCCAAGCGTGGCTCAGCTGGGAGCCGCCTGGAGCCAGACAGCTCGGGCCCACGGATATCGACGAACACTCGAAAGGACAACCGGTCAGCACCAGCTCCCTCGGCGTCCCCTCCCCAGCTCCGGGTTGGCAGTCGAAGGAAAAGTGCACTTTGGAAATAATTCTCATCCACAGGCTTTTGTTTCTCTGCAGTTCAAATTCCAAAGACCTTCTTTTAAAGCTCTTTTTAATAATAACAAGAGCAATTAAAAATTCATACGAATAGCTACTATTTATCGAGCGTGTGTTACATGCCAAGGGCTTCTCCAAACGCTTCCCTTGCACAGTTGCCTTGAATCCTAACGGCAAACTCACCAGTTGGCTGCCGTTTTCATTCTCCTTTTAACGTGAAGGCGATCAGCACTTTGAGAGTTTTAAGAAAGTCGTATTTTTCTACCCAAATGGGATCAAGAAATGGCTAGTCCTGGACTCCCGAAGATGAGCCCCTCGCGCTTTCCGAGTACTGCGCTTCCCGGCAGGAACTTTGCACCTCGGGGCAGCCCTACGGTGCTGAGTCCTCCCCGAGCAAACTCCGACCATACCTTGAGAGCACTCGGCTGAAGAGCTGACTTTTTGAAAAGCAGAGGAGGGACCGAGGAACCGGACGCAGAGTCTCAGGCCGGACTGAGTTTCCGTTAGGCCTGGACAAAGGGCCACAACCTGCTCCCCGGGCGCTGCCTGGGCTCTGGGCCCTCCCAGCTCACCTCTGAGCCTCTTGAGTCTAATCCCCTGATGTGTCCCTGCCCTCCGAGCCCCACAGGGAGGTGACGCGGGGTCACCTGTTTGCTAAGAAGTGGGACCTCTCCAGCTCCAAGGCCCATCTGCAGAGGCCCACCCACCTACCTCACGTGGGTGGCGATGCCTACTCCACAGGGCCGACGGGAGGAAGAGCAGGATAAAGCCTGGATTCTCCTGGCTCGGCGCCCAGTGCATATCAACACAGAAAGGAGGTAGAAACAAGACTGCCCTCTGGGCCCTGCCCGTGCCACGGGCCCCTCCCACTCGTGCCGCCTTGTGGCTCAGTGGCTTACACAGGCCCCACCTGAGTACCCAGAGGGCCACAGGTGTTGCCCTCACCTGTGAGAACAGCACAGCACGGGCCTCCGCAGGTGCACGCACATGCAACCCCGCAGCTGTCTGGGCGCATGCTCCTTGGGGCTCCTCCCCACGCCAGGGCCCACGGCAGCGTGTGCAAGTGCTCATGGGTCTGCAAACACCCCCCCACGAGTCACCCCAGGGGTTCCAGTCCGTGGTGTGCTTCAGCCGTTTAACAACCAGCTCTCAAAAGAAAGGGCCCTTCTTGTGAGCATGCTGCAGCTGCCGTGGTGTAGGCACTCCCACCAGGCCGGTCGAGCGTGTGAAACAATGTTCAACGCCACTGTCGTCACGGAACTGCAAATTATCAGTGAAACAACAACGAGACACCACCACGCACCTACTAGAATGACCCAAATCCGGAACACTGATAGCACCAAACGCTGGCCAGGACGTGGAGCCCAGGAACTGTCACTCAGGGGGGGTATGGAGGGGTGAACGCGTCCTGGGCACACACCGCCCCACAGGCCAGGCCATTGCCCTTTCTTCTTCTCTCTCTCTCTCTCTCTCTCTCTCGCTCTCTCTCTCTCGCTCTCTCTCTCTCTCTCCCTGCTCCCTTTCTAGGGAGAGTAAATAAACGTTTCACTCTTCCTATCCTAAGTGTGTGTGAGAAATCTGTCTCATTCCACACCTTGAAACCCTCATGCGTCCCCACCCTAACTCTGCAAATGCAAGGGGGGGCGCAGCCCCAGAGGGGGCACGGTGGGCACGGTGCAGCCTGCCGGGGCAGCCGAGCCTCCCGGGGGCGCTCGTGGCTCGGGGCCCGGCCTAAGCGGTGCCGGGAAGGATAACTGCGGTCCCCGTAGAGACCCGGGGTCAGGGCCACAGCCGGCCACGGAGGCTCTGAGCGGTGGCAGCCTGCGGAGACCAACAGAGGAAGGTGGTCCTGCGAGACGTAACACCTGAAACCCGTGGTGGGCCTCTTCACAGAGGTGTCTGGTCTCGGGGGCAGCTGTCATGAGGACCACATGATGGGATCTGAAGCTTCGGAAATGTCTCATCTCTCGGTTCTGAGTCCAGAAACCGCAGGCAGAGGTGCTGGCGGGTTGGCT
Organism: Cheirogaleus major; assembly: GCA_963574435.1. Lineage (NCBI taxonomy): Eukaryota > Metazoa > Chordata > Mammalia > Primates > Cheirogaleidae > Cheirogaleus > Cheirogaleus major. The sequence goes on along the minus strand of CAUYPO010120012.1, from coordinate 1,598 downwards.
CCACCCAGGGGCTATGCGGGAGACTCCGCCCCGGCCTTCGGGTCTGGGCTGTGCTGTGAGTTTCCGTGCCCCTCGGCTGGCAGAAGCCCCGCCCTGATCTCCGCCATCCTCGTCATGTGGCTCTCCCTGTGTGCGCGTCTGTGTCCAAAGTTCCCCTTTTTATAAGGACGCCGGTCACACTGGACCAAGAACCACCCTCACGGCCTCCTTCCAGAGTGGTCAGGACCCTGCCTCCAAACAAGGTCTCATTCTAAGTGCTGGAAGTTAAAGCTTCAGCCCCTGGGTTTTGGGAAAACACAATTCATCTTCTAATGACGGATCACCTCTTATAGTTTTCAAAAACAGATAGTATGTGAAAGTGAGGCTTACAAAGATTGCATAATGCGCCCAAGGCCACACACCTAGAAATAGAGGAGCCAGGATGAAAACCGCAGCCAGCTCCAAGCCCAGCCTCAAATATTTACTAACCTGGACCCTAACACCAGCGAGTCATCATCAGCCTGCACGGCCAAGAGTAGCCGGTGACCCCAGCTTTGGTGAGGCAGCTCCTTCTCCACCAGGAGGGCCCTGCTGGGGAGGGTCCCGGAGACCTGCCAGGACCAGGACGGAGCCCGGTTTCTGACGCCCTGCAAGGCAGCAGCACGGAGGCTGCATCTCAGAGGAGGGTTGAAAAGCAGACTCTGAATATCAATGTCCCCAGGGAGGACGCGAGAGATGGAAATGTGTTTCTGAGGCGCACCAATAACAGAAAGGGATTAATTAGGATTTTTTGGTTGCAAGAAATAGACAACAACCCGAGCTAGCACAAGCCTGGAGAGGGAGGCTTCATTATAGGGACGGCCAAATCCCACGGGCCCCGTTCGGAGGGGTGGCTGGCCCAGGCAGGGGCGGAGGTGGGAACAGACGGCACCACGGCCTTCTCCGGGCTTCCAGACACCAGGCTTCGCCCCGTGGCTCTCTGCCACCCACTCCAGTGGCGCTGCACACCGTCACCCCGGGCCCCAGCCGGTCGCTGTCCTGTTGCATCGCAGAGACACATACACAGGAATGTCTCAGACCCAGGTCCAAATTCCCAGGACACAGAATCTGTCCCAACTTGGACACGTGTGTCCAGCCCTCAGTGTGGTCCAACCAGCTGCGGCTGGGGTGGGATCAGGTGTGGTGGAAACAGGGCAGCTGGGTCCCCCGGGGGCGAGGGGAGGATGGGTGACCAGGGACCCTGAGCGCAGCCCCCGAGAGCCTGCCTTCCCCAGGGGTGAGACAGGAAGCGTGAAACGTGTTCTTGTTGAGAAACACACGGAGACCATGATAAGACTTTGGAGGCACCTCTTTGTTTCAAAAACACACTGGGGGTTGGGGAGAAGGAGCTTTGTTTTCCACAAATCAAGCATTTCAGACTCTGCCATACACGGCCCTTCCAGAGACTTCTCCGAACGGGGCTGTCTGCTTCTGTACCGGTTTCTTAGCAACTAAATACCTGACTAATATTCAACTTTTTCCAGGGCTTGAAGAGCTGCGAGATATTAATTCCAAACAAGACATCTAAATTGTTACTCTGGAGCTTGCGTGTGCATCGCTTCGTGGATTGGACGATGAAG
>CAUYPO010120006.1:0-23569 GCA_963574435.1 Cheirogaleus major | reverse complement strand
GGTCACCGAAACGCTCTGTCCCGCGGCTTCCTTCTCCGGGAGGCAGGACAGCCAGTCGGGGGTCGTCTCTTTGGCTGCTGGGTGCTCTCAGCACCTGTGCGCCAGTGGCCTGGGGACTGCTGTACTTGTCCGAATAGACCCTTGTCTGGAATCCTCGGGCAACCTGCCCGGACAGCACACAAATGCAGCCAACGGCGGCTAGCGTGAGGGTGAAGCCATGGCAGACGGCAGCGCCGAGTGTCTGCGGCCCGGTGGGAGCCTGGGGCACGCGGGAGCAGACACTGGCTGTCCTTGAGCACCAGCGTCCCCGCATGTGCCGTCCGCACAGCCTGGGACACAGCTGCAAAGTGAGCCGGCCGAGCCACCACACTCACGGCCACGGTCACGTGTCTGCTGCCCTCTCGGACGTCCTCGGAGCGAGCCCGGCTCTCTCTGCTGGGTGCCCGGGGCCGGCCGCGTGCTCAGCGCGTGGCACGTGCTCAGGAGGCCTTGCGCAAGGAGCGCGGCGTGCACAGCGAGTGTTCTCAGCCGAGGCGACGGGCCCCGAGGGACGGGGACGGGGTGGCTGTCCCAGACGGAGACGGGAAGACCTCTGACCCCTCCCCCCAGGTGCGACGCCGGCTACATCGGGAAAAACTGTGAGTGCCAGACGCAGGGCCGGAGCAGCCAGGAGCTGGAGGGAAGCTGCCGGAAGGACAACAGCTCCCTCGTCTGCTCGGGGCTGGGGGACTGCGTCTGCGGGCAGTGCGTGTGCCACACCAGCGACGTCCCCAACAAGCAGATCTACGGGCGCTACTGCGAGTGTGACAACGTCAACTGCGAGCGCTACGACGGCCAAGTCTGCGGCGGCCCCAGTGAGCCTGCGGGTCCCTCCCTGCCCACGGGCCTGGCGGGGGAGGGGCAGCCGCTTCCTCCGAGGTGCAGACGTGGCCATGGGCTTTCTTCTCCACGGGCACTGGAGGCCACGCCTGGGAGCACAGAGAGGGGACGTGGGGACACATGGGCAGACAGCACACGTCTCGCTCGGAAGCTTGGCAGCAGGACCTCGAGCCACCCTCCACCCCACCCTGCCTGTTTCCTCATCCCCATGGGGAGGGCCCCAAGGTGCCATGGTCCCAGCCCACTGGGGGTCCCAATCACAGGGGGCACATGGAGGCTGGACGGCCCAGGAGGCGGCCTCGGGGCTGAGGGGCGGGAAGGCCTGGCCAGTGGTCCGTTGCCCGTGTCTCAGCACTTCAACCCACTGCACAGAGGCGCAGCTGGTCGCTGTTCAGGGGCTGCAGGAGGGGCACGGGCGGGCGGCGGGTGGGCCTCGTCCCTGGGCCCGGCAGGAGCTGAGCCTCCCACCCACTGTCTTCCAGAGAGGGGCCTCTGCTTCTGTGGCAAGTGCCGCTGCCTGGAGGGCTACGATGGCTCCGCGTGCCAGTGCCAGCACACCACCGAGGGCTGCCTGAACCAGCGGAAAATGGAATGCAGTGGCCGCGGCCGGTGCAGCTGCAACCAGTGTGAGTGCCTGGGTGGCTACCAGCCGCCCCTGTGTCTGGAGTGCCCGACCTGCCCCTCGCCCTGCAGCAATCACAGGTGAGTGCAGCGGGGTCGGACAGCTCCCCACTGTCCAGGGCCACCTCCCGCCGGGCTCCCCTGGGAGCACCCCTGAGCCTGCCGCAGGGCAGGGTCCCTCCAAATGCCCCTGGGCTGGGGCCTCTCCCAGGCCTCTCCTCCAGGTGCACATCTGTGGCGGGAGCAGGTGTCCGGGCTCCTCCGCCGGGTCCCCACCTCACCCATACCCTGCCCTCGGCCGTGTGGGTACCCCACTCCCCTCATGGTGGGCACACGCCCGAGCCCCCGACCTGAGCAACCTCTAACCCCCCGCATCCTCCCACACCTGTGCCCCCCACGCCCTTCTGGCCTCGCTCACGAGCGCTCCTCGCAGCTCCTGTGCCGAGTGCCTGAGGTTCGACAAGGGCCCCTTCGAGAAGAACTGCAGCGAGGCATGCAGGAAACTGCAGCTGCTGGAAGTCCCTGCCCGGGGCGGCCGGACGTGCAAGGAGCGGGACTCGGAGGGCTGCTGGATGACCTACACCCTGTGGCAGAAGGACGGGTGGGGCGAGTATGACATCCACGTGGAGGAGAGCCGAGGTGAGGCCGGCGGGGTGAGGGTCCAGGGCAGGGGTCTCCGCAGACTCCAGGGTGCTGCAGAGGGAGGTCTCTCCCAAGGGCCAGGCAGGCCCAGCGGGCTGGGAGTCATCCAGGGCGCCCTCGGGACACACGGGGAGACAGGCTGGTCCTCGTCCACCGCCCCCACCGCCTCTCCTTTCCTAACCCGACCCCGAGTTGGGCTGGGGTAGCAGACACCCATTCCCTGGGGACAGCGCTACTCTGCACCGGGACCAGGACTGCCAGAGTGCCAGGCAGGAGGCTGGAGGGAGGCGGGTCCCAAGGCTGGTCCGTGGTGGGCTGCGGGAGGACCACTGGCGGGGATTTGAACACCCCGGTGCTCAGTCTCAGTCATGCAGAGGCTAAGGGGGGCCGGGCACCCCGTCTCCCAAATGCCACTGCGGGTTTTCAGAAGAGTGATGCATCCAGTTGTGTCTTTAAAAGCCGCCTGGTGGCCAGATGGACGCAGACCTGTTGGGGGGCTGCTCGGTCCAGTAACCGAGGGTGGGGAGGCAGGTGGGGTGGGGATGAGGGGGACAAGGACAGAGCCTGCCCTTGAGTGGCACACGGGGGAGAAGGATTTGGGGCCAGGTGACAGTCCAGGGTCTGGGGCCAGCAGGCAGCATGTGAGGGTAGGGGAGGTCAGTCAGGAGGTCCACTGGGTAACAACGATGACAAAAGGTCAGGGACGCTGGCACGTGGGCTGAACAGACACACTATGGGATGGGCTTTGAGGGTCCCCGCCAATTCCCACTCAGAGGCTGGAGCTGGGCAGGCCACTAGGGGACCCCAACGGACACAGGCCAGCAGTCTGCAAGGATGATTTTTATTTTTTGAGAGGGGGTCTCACTGTGTTGCCCAGGCTGGAGGGCAGGGGCTATTCACAGGGGTGGTCACAGCTCACTGTGGCCTCAACCTCCCAGCCTCAAGCGATCCTCCTGCCTCAGCCTCCCAAGTAGCTGGGACCACAGGCCTCTCCCAGGACTGAGACCTGGAAGCACGCTCCCCCAAACTCCCTCCCCAGGACGGAGACCGAGGGGGGGAGGTGGGGCTCAGGGCCCCCGTGAGACACAGCTGGACCTCATGACCTGCACACGGGTCTGGGGACTGCAGACTCCGCCTGACAGGGCGACAGCCCCTCCAGCTTGCTTCCATGGACGGGTTCAGGTTCACGCCCGTTTGTGCAGCCTTGGCCAAGGTGACAGGAGCGAGCACATGGGAACCTCGGTGCTGGGGGCCAGACCACAGGCTGGCGCTGAGCTCGGGTGCTGTGCCGTGTGGGCAGGGCTGCGGCGAGGTCGGGGCAGCCGCCATGGCCCCAGGACCCTTCCCTACTCAGCCCCACAGCGGCCTCCCCTGCCCGAGAGCCGCGCCAGGCTCTGGTTCTAAGGAATGCCTCCACCAGGGGCAGACTCGCCCCTGCGAGTCCTGCTCCTCACCTCTGTGGTCAGAGGGCAGGGGCCCCTCAGGCACCGATTCCTCCTGGGTGTCGATCCTCTGCCCTGCTTGGCTGGTGACCTGGGCCCCACCTTCCTCTGTGTCAGATGGAACCACAGGGCCTGGCCTTGCTTCCAGCGGGGGCCAGGGCCAGGTTCTCGTGGACACACAGCCGCGGTGGTCACAGTGAGCCGGGCAGAGGGACCCTCCGTCCAACCAAGTGCTGTGTGGTGACCGTGGACCAAGGACACACACGGGCCGGGTCAGAGAGGGAGGGACTGACGCTCTGGCCTGTACTTCCTCCTTAGAGTGTGTGCAGGGCCCCAACATCGCCGCCATTGTCGGGGGCACCGTGGCGGGCATTGTGCTCATTGGTGTCCTCCTGCTGGTCATCTGGAAGGCCCTGACCCACCTGAGCGACCTCCGGGAGTACAAGCGTTTTGAGAAGGAGAAGCTGAAGTCCCAGTGGAACAACGTAAGTGGCCATCCTCGGGGGGTTCCACGTGGAGGAAGCACCTCCCACACTCCTACCTCTTGCTGCGGGAGGCCGAGGTCACCCTCTCATGGCTGCACACGGCCCTCCCCGAGTATCCCTCCCGCGTGACGCTGCCTTGGGTGAGCTTAGCCACTGAGGCTGGAAGCCGGGATGGCCAGCCCGCTTCAGGCTCCTCCTTGGGGCCATGGCTGCCACATGGACCTAGTGGCCTCAGGGGGGAAGATCCTACCCCGAAAACCCCCCACACCCACAGTCCGTGTCTGCGTCTCTCGCCAGGATAACCCCCTTTTCAAGAGCGCCACCACAACAGTCATGAACCCCAAGTTTGCTGAGAGTTAGGAGCCCTAGGAGAAGAGAAGGCTGCCGGGGCCGGCCAGACGGGACCCCCTGCAGCCACGTCATCCCCGTCCTGTGACCGAGACACGGCAGCACCAATTAACCACAAATCCACTGTTGTTCCTGCCCCCGGCATGACAGATGTGGTTGGGTGATTACACAGACTCCCCAGAAGGGACAGCACCCCCCAACCACGGCACGGTCTTCCCAGACACGTGAGGAAGGACCGCTCGGGTCCTGTGGGGCTGGATCCGCGGGGCTTGTGTGAGTTAGGAGATCAGTTTGATTAAAGGTGGCACAAGTTTATTTATGTTTATTTATTATTCTGTAAATGTATTTACATTTAAATATGTTTCAGGTCTAGAGGCCAAGGCGGCCAGGGTGTGGGACAGAGCACCTGCAGAGAGGGCTCCCGGTGCAGGGAAGGAGGCATGGGGTGCTCTGGGGACACCTCTGAGTACCAATCTAACACATGATGCCACAAAGAGTAACTTTTGAGGCAAGAACGATCCCCAGGAGGTTAAAATAGACCATGCCCAGACCTTGCACAGGTCCAGGAATCACTCTCGTTCTCTCCAGCCAGCTCGGAGTGACCACACTGAACACACACGGCACCCAACAGGACCCTGGGAGGGCCACGCCTTAAACATGGGACAAAACCACCCCCAGGGAAAGGCTGCTGCAGACCTGCCCCAACGCGATGAAAAACGAACCTGAGAAAGCTCAAATTAGTCTACAAGTGGCTTAACTGCCTACCAAAAAGAGGGTAATTTTCTTTACAGGAAAATAATTAAACCCAGCACTCCACAACGAAAACTTTACAATGACAGGCACCAGTCAAAAATTTACTAGACAGGCCAGGCGCAGTGGCTCACACCTATAATCCTAGCACTCTGGAAGGCCGAGGCAGGAGGATCACTTGAGCTCAGAGAGACCAGCCAGGGTAACATAATGAGACCCCATCCCTACCAAAACAAACAAACAAAAAAATTAGCTGGGCATGGTGGCGCATGCCTGTAGTCCCAGCTACTCAGCAGGCTGAGGCAGGAGGGTCACTTGAGCCCAGGAATTCTAGGCTGCAGTGAGCTATGATTGTGCCACTGTACCCCAGCCTAGGTGACAGAATGAGACTCTGTCTCAAAAAATACTAATAATAATTACCAGGCATATTCAGTAGCAGAAAAACACGTCCCATAGCAGAAGAGAAATCCCAGATACTCCTCGGCTCATGATGAGGCTGCGTCCCAACAAACCCACCGTAAGTCGTAAGTGAGCCGTCATAAGCTGGGGGCCATCTGTGGTGGACAGAACAGAGCTGGGAATGACAGAGATGAGGGAACTAGCAGAAAGGGAAACAACCGTTTCAAATATACTCGATACGCTAGAGGGTTTTTTCAAAAGGATGATTATGACTAGAAGAGAAATGGAAAACATTGTTTAAAGACCTAGATGAAACTTGTAGAAATGAAAAATACAATGGCCCACGTGGAAAATACTCAGCCTGGAATTAACAGCAGCTCAGAAGAAAGATGTGAACGTGAAGATGCAGAAACACGACCTGCCCAAAATGAAACACAAATGGAAAACGCCTAGAGAAGACACGCGCAGACCCGCCGGCCTGGAGTCGCGCGGAGCCGGCTCTGCGAGGATTGGCAACCGCACTCGGCGGGGAAGGGCTGAGCGCGTGGACAGCTGGAATACTTCCACATTTCACACAAATGATAAATCCAACAGATCTCCACAGACTCAAGCAGGACAAACATACCCCACAAAGCACACTAATCAGACAGAGAGAAAACCTTAAAAGCAGCCAGAGAAAACAGACACATTATGTACAATAGAAAAAACACTATGTGTATCAGTCGCATAAATAATGTGAAGAGGAAATATTTAACACAAAGAATGGTTAAACAGTAACAGAGGGTTTCCACGAAGTCAAAGACACTCGGAGACAGAGGCTCGTGAGGTCCAGGGAGCAGCACAACCACCAGGACCAGGCGACAAACCTAGACAGCACCGACTCTCAGACCTGCCACAGCCGAGATTCGGACGTGGCCTGAAGCACCGCGGCTACGACGTGCCCCGTGTGGAGTCCGCCAAGGCGCAGCAGGCCAGGCCAGGCAGCAGGAGACTTCCTCCTGGGGCTCAGCAGGACTCACCGGGAAGCCAGTACTCGGCCCGGGAGACACACTCGCTGGGGCTGGACAGGGGCCAGGGGACCTGCCAGGAATTGTCCCCACTGGGGTGCTCTGGAGACTCACTGGGAAGCCAGTACTCGGCCCGGGAGACACACTCGCTGGGGCTGGACAGGGGCCGGGGGACCTGCCAGGAATCGTCCCCACTGGGGTGCTCTGGAGACTCACTGGGAAGCCACCAACTGGGAGCTGTGGAACTCCTGGCGGGTGCCACTGAACACCCCATGCTCCTGGCAGGGACATGCCATAGGAGGCGGGAGAAGCAAGCACGCTGGAACCAGGAGCAACAGGCCCTTCCTCCTGCCCTCCAGCCCCCTCTAGTGACAGGGCTCCACACTGCGCCAGCTGGCAAAGGAGACGCGCACGGAGGGCCCAGCTCCAGGACCACACAGCAGGGCAAAAACGGTTGCAGGGAGCTGACAGCAAGACACTGCAAACTGGCACAGAATAGAAAGACTCCACTGGAGACCCTGTGCGGGCCAGAACACAAAGCAGTAACATCTCTGAAGGAAGGAAAATTTTTAAACTGCCGGTGTAGAAATCGAGCAATGAAAATGTCATTCCAGAACGAAAGCCACAAAAGCAATCCAACATAGGACACACGACCTTTCCGACAGAAGGTGCTGGGCTGGGGACATCCAGAGTCAAAACAGAAAACAACTGAAACAAAAATTAACTCAGAATGGGCTTAATGTAAAATATAAAACTATGAAACTTTAAGAGAATTCCTTCAGGATCTAGTGCTAGGCAAAGAGTCCTTGTACTGGAAACAAAAAGCATGACCCGGAAAAGGAAAAACTGCTCGACTGGACCAAGTGAAAATTAAAAACGTTTGCTTGCAAAAGGCCCTATTTTAAGATGATGAAAATGCAAATTAAATACTGGGAGAAAATATTTGCAAACCACACCTGACACACAACCTGAATGGAGAGCTCACAAAACAGGACAATTGAAAATAACCAAATTAGAAACAGGCAAAGCACGTGAAGGGACGTGTCACTGAAGAGGACACACGGAGCCGTGGGGAAACAAAGAGTGACGGCAAACGCACAGCACACCATCAGAGCGGCCAGCACGTCACAGCACAACAGTGACAGTGGCAACGGCACAGGCTGGTGAGGAATGTAAAATGGTGCGGCCACTTGAGAAAATATCGAGACTTTCTTGTGGAATGACACACGTGCTTCATACAACCCCTCGACTGCACTCTGGAGGCGTCACACCAACAAAATGAAAATTTACGTTCACACACATTTAAAAAAAAACCCACACGTACTTGCATTTCATAGTAGCTTTACACGTAATACCACACGCTGGCAGCGATGCAGACGCCCGCGTGCCGGGGCGGGCACACACCGCACAGCCAAACAAGCTGCGGCCCGTCCACACGATGGGACACTCCTCTGTCACGAAGAGCGATGACACATTGACACAAACCAATGATCTGGACAGATCTCCAGAGAACCATGCGGAGGGAAAAGCCAGTCCCCAAGGCTGCACACTGTACGATTCCACTTAAATGGCATTCTGGAAATGACAAAAATCACATAAGAGGAGAACCAATTGCCAGGAGTTACAGCAAGGGACGGAGGGAGGGCTTCGCTATGACAAGGTGGAGAGAGGAACCCTCAGAGCAGAGATGTTCCGTACCTGGGCCACGGCGGTGGTCCCACGCAGCTACACGTTCAAGCCACGTGAAATACAGAACAGGGCTCAACAAACCTAAAAGGAGTGAAATCAGCAAAGTATATCCTGGGACCACAATGGAACTAAAACTAGAAATCAGTAACAACAACAAAATCCGGGGGGAAAACAGCAAACGTTTCAAAATCACTTATTACCCATGGATTGAAGAAATCACAAAGGAAATGGGGAAGAAAATACAGCATCAATGGACACGGGACATGGCAAAAACACAGGAAGCTCCTCTCCCCGGTGGCGCCCTCATGGCGAGTCCACTGGTGCCAGCAGGAGTCCTCAGTGCCTTGCCCTGCTGACCTCTCTGTGGGCTGCCTCAGTGTCCCCATGACCATGTGGCTGGTATGCCCCACGGTAGATGATCCAAGACTAGATGACGCAAGCGTTTTTTGGGGTTTTTCATTTCTGTTGTTTTCTTCTTTGTTTTGAGACAGAGTCTCACTCTGTTGCCCGGGCTGGAGTACAGTAGCATCAGTCTATCTCACAGCAACCTCGAAGTCCTGGGCTCAAGCGATCCTCCTGTCCCAGCCTCCCGAGTAGCTGGGACTACAGACACATGACACCACACCTGGCTAATTTTTCTATTTTTAGTAGAGACGGGGTCTCACTCTTGATCAGGCTGGTCTTGAACTCCTGAGCTCAAGCAATCCTCCCTCCTTGTCCTCCCAGAGTGCTGGGATTACAGGCGTGAGCCACTGCGCCCGGCTGACCCAAGCTTTTTTTAGGCGACCTAACAGAGAACAAGGTCAAGCCTGGGTTTGGATCCCAGCTGGGCAGCTTCGCTGGCTCCCATGCGCACGCGCGCGCACACCCACCCACACACACACACACACACACACACACACACACACACGAGTCCATGGCCACTGGTCTGCGCCTCTGCGTAACTACACAGTATCACATGCTTTGGTCCTTCACGGTTACTTATGAATCGTCGCAACCGCAAAGGCTGAGCAAGAGAACGTCTGGAATTTCCCATCCTGAGGAAAGAGTTTGGAATTAAGGATTAGTATCTTCTCAGCTAAACACACGCATACACAGGCCAGCAATTCCACTCCGTAAAAACACCCAACAGAAATGTTCACGTATGTTCCAAAAGACGAGAACCAGAATATCAGCAGACTCACCGCAGCACGGTTCCTAACAGCTGAAACCTGGACATTAACCAAACGCCCATCAGCAGCGAATGGACACGCTGCATCTTCACACGAGGAGCTGAACCACCCACCAGTGCGGCAACAAGGTGGACAAACCCCACAGCGGCTGAGCAAAAGCAGCCAGAAGCAACGACAGGTAACCTCCATCAGGCTGGCCACCGCTCCTGGGGGTGGCAGCAACTAGAAGGGAACATGGGGGAGGGGGACTTCCTATCAGCTGGCAAATGTCCCATTTCTCGTGTGTGCAGTTACACGCACGTATTCAGGTGGGAGATCCCAGTCTGTGAGTTTCATGCACACTTTCCACTTGAACACGCTACATGCCATAATCAAAATGGAAAAACAGGTGTTATGATTAAGAAACATAATTTTTTAAAAATCTATATGAGAGATAGAACAAAGTCCAAGGTATGTCCCAAAAAGTAACACACACAGAAACCAAAAAAATAGAAAACAGCAGATAAAGATAACAAAACTAAAGGGGTAAGAAAGCCAAGCGCCCCCCACAGTGGTCAGTGATGACACTCAGGGAACGAGGACCCGCCTTACAGATCAGGAGGGGCAAGGTGACAGACACCGCACAGAACGGAGCGGGCCATGGCGGTCGGGGAGGTGAGAAGTCCAGCGGGGCAGCTGCTGCTCCAAGGGGTGGGTCAGGACATAAAACCATCTAGATACGACATGCAGGTCTGGGTTCAAAACAACCGACTGTGAGAAGTTTCTGGGACAGCTTGGGGACACGGGTACAGACCAGCCAATCAGTCACGGTCCCGCGAGGACAGGGCCGCACACTGGGCTGGGATGTACAAAGGGAGGGGGCCCCTCCTGGAGCAGCAGCCGCCCCTGCCGGCCTGGGGCGGGCCCTCCAGAGAGCACTGGGACAGGACAGGAAAGAGGGTGCGACTCCCCTTCCCCCCATCCCTTCACACTGGCTGCCAGGCTTCCACCAGCCAAGCCCACGCAGAACCACAGTAAACACGCGTCCCGGGGTAAAAGTAGCGCAAATGGATCAAGCAGACGGAGAATGACTCACCAGCTGTGCACTCCCATCTGTCTGGCGGGGCGGTGTGGCTGCTGGGAGGTCACTTAGATACCAGGTAGCACATACCAGGAAATGAGGTGAAAGCGGTGGCCTCTGGGGGGAAGGCGTGGGCACGGTGGGAGAGTGGGGGAGGGGCCGAGGTTGGGGAGCAGGGCAGAGAGCTGGGGAGTGGGCCACGGAAACTGCCAGCCCTTCAGTGCTGCGTGGTCTCTGGTGTGCACGTACGACTTTATGGGAATAAAAGTAACTAAAACACAAAGACTGGAAAGAGAGTGATTCCTGGGGTCCCCTCACTGTAATCTCAGCTAATCTAGCGCTGCCACGCGTGGCCCGGTGCACCTGCGCCTTCCAACCTCTCAGCAACGCCCCTGCTCCATCAAGGGACACGAAGCCACGGGGGCTTCCTCCCAACCCGAGCCACTGGCCGGGACAACCACAGTAATCACTGTGACTCCACGACACCCACCCAGCCCAGCACGCAGGAAACACACACACGTGTGATGAGAAAGAAGGTCAAGGTGCACACAGGAAGAACAGGCCTTTCTGGAGAAATGCACCAGCTCGTTTTTAATACACACGGATTTAAAAGGGACCTTAAGTTAGGAGCTGACAGACTTTTCTATCAAGGGCACCTAAATATTTTAGGTTTTGCAGGTCATTTGGTCTCTGTCGCACTTCACTGTTAAAACAAAAACCTGACACACACACGAGACGGTGACAGGTGTGACTACGTCCCAGTTAAAGTTTATTCAGACACTGAAATTTGAATTTCATGACGTTTACATCATGAAATATTACTTTGGTTTTGATTTATTTTCCATCATTTTAAAAACATGAAAACCATTCTTTGCTGACAGGCCCACAAAATCAGGCAGGGGCGGCGTGTGACCTGCAGGCCAGTGTGCCAAGCCCTGTCTGAAGACATGGACAACACCAAACCTGAATTTCCCCTGAAACCGAGACTCTCAAAGCAGATTACTAAGAACACGTGCCCCCTGCCAGGTGCCCCCCCCCCAATGCGAGCAAGGCCCTCACCCAGGCAGACGACCGGGCGGGGCCCTCTGCTCTGTGGTGCTGCAGCTCGGGGGGCGGGCCTGGGAGTTTCACAGACAGCACTGCGTCCAGATCAGTGTTAAAAGAAAAGGCACTTTTGAAAAATCAGAATCATTCCACCTTCTGAAATACACAGAGGATTTTGTTCCTAAGTCCCCAGGGAAGCCCCACACCGAAGCCATCACCAACGCGCAGCTGTTCCCACATGTGAGATATCATCACAGCGGGCAGGAGCCAAACCAGAAGCCCAGCAGTGAAAGAATCTCACTGCGCATGAACACTTCAGTCACGAAAGTACATGCACCAAAACGCCTGGTTCAACGTATCCTGAAACTTGTCCCTCATGTTGTGCTAAACGTTTCCGGAAAGACGCAAAAAGCTTGTCCTTATGGATAGGTGATTAGAACTCAGCTGACAACCTGGCCGCTTTGCAGCCTATGCAAAGGTCAAATCAAGTAGTAAATAAGCATGCCGTCATCAACCATTTCCCTGCAAAACTGGGTTTCTAGCCAGCACCCGTGTCCTCACACTTCCGGAAACAAATCCACCTTCTGGGCCAGCGCTGCCTAACAGAGCTCCCGGCAATGACAGGCGTGTTGCTGCACTTCCCACGTGGGAGCCACCAGCCACATGCTGAGCACAGGGAACATGGCTGAGGCTGGGAGGAGCAAAGGAGCTAGTTCTTCTGAGTCTCAAGGTCCCCACATGGCGAGTGGCCACCTGCACAGCCACACACCTGGAGGCAGATGGTGGGGCAACGTGAAAATGTCTCTGTGGCCCACACGTCACCACAAAAACATCTGCCTACAGATCTCCCCTGGAGAAAGACACGGCCGGCAGGAACGGTGTCATGGGCACAGTAGAAAAATCAGCAAGTGCCTCTCGTGCGGGTTCGCGCTGCCTCCAACACGCAGACAAAGTGCTTTGCGGCTCTTCCGCTCCCCCTGCAGTCTCTCAGTTAAGCCAACACCCTGCACAGCTTCCCTTCAACAAGGGGGCACAGACACCCACAAAAGCCTTTGTTCAGTGATACAGAACATTCTAGAGCCCAAGAGACCATCCTGTCCCCTGAGCCGTGCTGGTTAGGACCTAATGGCCACCACCTTTTTCTTCTTAAAAGGAGCTGCCAGGGTGAGAGGAAACAAGTGCAAGCGGCCCCCGCTGTCTCACGCTGTGAGAGCCACCGCCGGCCGCCAGGGTCAGCAACTGCAGGCCGCCGGCCCCGGCCGCGTCTCCTTGGCCTGCCCGTCGGGCCCGGGTGGGGGGCTCTGCCGCCGCTGCCGCTTCTCCCGCTGCTGCTGCAGCCGCTCCTCCTTCTTCTGCAGGTAGGAGGTCATGTTGTCGAAGGTGGCCTTGTAGAGACCGCTGAAGCTGGCATCGGCACCGGCACAGCCTGTCACGGTGAATGAAAATAGATGCCAGGCGGGGCGGTGACGCGAGACTCAGCCTCCAGCAGGGGCCCCACATGCCCGGAACTCAGAATTCCTGCCAGGCCCTCCCACAACAGGGAATGAACCTGGTGACACCCAAGGTGGGCTGTGGACGGCGCCTTCTGAGATCCTCCCAGGGCACCCACCTCCTGGGGACCAGCTCCCGGCATAGTGCAGCACCCTGGGAGGCCAGGCACCGAGGCTGGGCCTGCACGCGCTGGCGCTCTCCCGCCCCTCACCAAGGAAGCCACTGCTGTGAGCTGCCCGCCGGAGACCGCGCAGCAGGCCCAGGCAGCGGGGAGGAGGAAGGCAACCTTCCTACCCGGTGCCCACCCTCCCGTCTTCTGAGTGGGGACACACGGACGCCACGCATCCCATTCGCCGAGTCTTTCCTCCCTCACGCAGTGGGTCCCTATGTGGGGCGGTCTGTGGTCTGCTCCTCTGCACAGTGCTGGGCACTGTCCTGACAGGAAGCCCCCTCCTCACCTGCCAGCATGGCCCAGTGCCCACGAAGAACGCCGGAGACGGTCTGCACCACGGCACTTTCGGGAACCGTCTAAAGAGGCCAAATAGGACGCATTCCTCAGGAAGGACTGAACACCCAGCACAGTTCGCAACGCCTGCTGGGTGTGACCCGGCTGCTGGCTGGGAAGAGGTTGGGGCCGCAGCCCAGTGACCCCAACACTCGCCATGAAGACCCCACGAGGAAGCACCACATCCGGTCCCGACCAGCCCTGCACAGGGCAAGCTCTTCCCCAGCTCAGGGGCCCCAGGAGCCTCACGGCCCCCATCACGCAGATAGCTTCTTTTCAGATACAAACCCCTGAATGGTTTAAAGGTGTCTCCAAAGCTTTGGCAGAAGAACGGAGGCTCACAAAGAACCTCCAATATTTCATCCGCCTCATCCCCAGCAGCCCTGTGAGACACCAGACAGACGGGTGTCGCCCCCACATCACAGGGCACCGTCCACAGCCCTCACCCCTTCCTCCACCCAGGAGGCTCCTCCTGCCTGAGTGCCCAGCCAGCACCCAGCTCGAGGCCACACTGACAAGCATCAGAAAATGCAACTTCGTCACCAAAGTGTGGCATAGGGAGCCCCAAGAGAAATATGCCAGTGACGGCAACCCCCCCAAAAAGAACTGCTATGGCCATCACCACGGGGACAAGCTGGCTGGGCACTCGGCTCCCCTCACCCACACCGAGGCCCCAGGCCTCTGCCCCTCAGGACACAGCCCCTGGGACCCAGAAGCGACCAAGCTGGAAGAGGCTCACATGCAGAACCAAAACCCACGCCGTCCCCTGCCAGGCCTGTGGGACCACAGGGCCCGGACTCGGAGAAGCCGTGGAGTCTCACCTGCCACTGGCCGTCCACAGGCCTGCAGAGCACCAGCGGGGCCTCCCTGCTGTCCTGCAGAGCCCACAGCCCCCGCGCCTCCTCGAAAGCCACGTCCCACACGCGGTGCTGGAAGGACAGCCGCTGTCTGTACAGCAGCCGCTGCCTGAGGGCGTCGAGCTGGAAGATGTAGACCACTGGGGTGCTTTCCACGACAAAGAGAGGACGATTACTGAGGCCTCGGGCCCGTATGGGCATCATCCCAGACAGCACCCTGCACCCCGTCCCTGGGGACACTGTCATCAGGGGACAACTGGGCAAGAAGACCCAGCCAAACTGCTCCCAACAACTCCGTGACCCGAGACAACCGTGAGATGCCACGTGTTTGCTGTTTCAGTCCACATGCTCTAGGGCAACCTGCTGGGCAGCAACAGATGACTGACACTGCGCAAAGGGAGAGGGTGGAAGGCGCCATCCCGCCGTGTCGCAACAGACAGGACTCTGGCGCTGGGCTCAGTGCTGCCCGGCCAGCATGGCCGTCCTTGCACCCACGTCCTGATTTCTAAAACAAGCAAGACACTTCCCCAGGCTTGTCACGAGGACAAAATGGGAAGTGCAGGAAGCACCAAACACCCATCCTGGAACACGAGCTGCTCAGGAAGCATCGGAAGCTCAAGCGCCACATCACCTGTGAGCCACCAACCCCCAGGTGGGTTCTGTCACCATCAGTTCTGCAGTGGGACTCACTGAGGTGGATGCGACCACGACTGACCTGCGGGGGAAACCTACCACGCTCAAAAGACCACCTAGAGGCCACTGCTACGTGCTAAGCCCGTGGGTTAAACAGTGACTGAGAGCGAGAGCTTAGAAAGGAACCCACAGCCCACAGCAGCAACCATCAAAATGCGACATGTCCCGGAGGGAGGTGCTGTGCCAATATCACCGTCCACAGCCTGTGAACTGAGGGGACACGGCCTGGGGCCGACGGAACCACCCACACCCCGTTATTGCCCTGTAGGTCCGCGCTTACCAGTCACACAGCAGCGCGACGCAGCCCTCCCGGCGCCAGAACGCGATCCTGGACGCGGCCAGCCTCTGAAAGGAACAGCAGCTGATTAACCGCGACCACCTGTTGGGACCCAGCCAGACCAGGAACAAACTGAAAGATGCTCACGGATCTCACACGGCATCAGAGGGAAAGAGGAGGTAATGCTAGAACATTCTGGAAGGCAGAGAGGCAAAAGAGGGCAATGGTGACTCTCTGGTTCTCAAATGGACCAAAATGCCAAGATAGACAGCAAAGGCCGCTCCACTGCCCTGCCCCTCCCCGAGCCTGTGAAATGCCTCCAAAAAACCCAACAGATGGGTCAAAAGACAACGAGGGGGGAGAAGAGGGCGCATATGGAGAAAGACCGAGATTATTAGTTACGGAGACAACTGCCCGTGAGCTTCCACACTTCCTGGCAGAGGAAATACTGGAAATGAACCCAGTTACCTGACGTGAGGAGGGAAAGGCCTGGTGTCCGCCCTGCAATTCTCAGTGGGAAAGGCTGACCCACCAGGACACTTAACCAACGCCGGTGATCGGGGTGCCATGAGGTCATTCCCAGGTGGACAGCCCTGTCTCGCTGGCAAACCCACCTCGAAGCTCTGAGCTCAAAAACACTATCTTTCCCACTGCCAAGTGGGATCAGAGGCCTCTCTGAGAACTAGCTATTTGCTGCGAACACGGTAAGTAAAGCACACGCCATTCCCACTCACGTGCCCAGACACCTTCAGGACGTGAAATACGAGGTTCCCCACGCTGGAAGAAGGCTGGTGCCAACAACACGACAGCTAAGCAACCCTCCTGCACCCTACACGCACCCAGTGGACCCAGGGTGGACACAAACAGCTACCTTCTGGCTGCAGGGCTCCGCCGGCGCTTGCAGACTGGCCAGGTGACAGCAGTACAGTTGGTGTCCGCTTCTGTACTCCCAGAGCCTCAGAGTGCCGTCCTGTACACACCAAACAGACAGGTCAGCAAGCAGGGTCACAGGGCTTCCGCCAGCAGTGGGTGACACGGAGGACAGCTGGGGCTAGGGTGCACTCGACGACAGCCAGCACCCCCTTACAAATGAAAGGCTCCCTGCTTACCTACTGTGTAAAGAGCTCGCACAGAGCACCAAGAAAAACAGGTGACCCACAGCAGAATGGGCTGAGGACAGCGACAACAAGACCGTCACACGCTAGGAGGTCGGGGCCATGTCTGCTGTGCTTGGGCCAAGCATGAGCGCGCACAAAGGGTACACTGACACTGCAAGGATCACGCACTCACACAGGGACACATGCGTACTCATGAGCATGTCACCACCATCCCACTTCGCTGTTTAGAAGTGGGTGGAAAGGACAGTGTCGACTGGCATGGTCTTCAAGGACAACAGCATATGCCCAGGGCTCTAAAGTAATTATCTGAAAAAGAGTTTCTATTTAAAAAACTGTCATTCCAGCACTGATCACAGCAGAGGGAAATGGAAAGAACCAGCCCATCTGTGAGTGGCAGGAAACTCGGAGACGGAGCCAGGTCCACGCCAGCACTGACCACAGCGACTCCCATGGGACTGAGCACAGACAGGCGCAGACTGAAACTGAGGGGATGGTGGCATCATTTGTGAGTACTGTTAAATGACCAAAAGAAAAAGATGGAAAGTATAATAAATACCCAAACTGCTAACAGCAGGTCTGTGTCCAGTGGGTGCTGGAATATAAGTGTGTGTGTACACACCCATACACACTATGCACACACACCACACACTAGGCACACACACACCACACACCCCTCACCACGAGTTTGGCAGATAAACATGAGACCAACACACACACCTGCGGGTGTACACACTCACTCCCAAACCTCTATACAAGAAGAAGGTGTTTAAAAACCACAAACCCACTAGGACAGACAACAGGCAAGAAGAGAGGAAAAGACAACAGCTGAAAGATGTCAAGGAAACCTGTGACACTAGAAGCAAATGGCATACTGCCCACAGAGAAGGACGCTTGTGACAGCATGAGCCGCAGACCAGGCAGGGGCTGCTGGCCAGAGGGCGGGGTGTCAGGGGAGCTGTGCAAAGTCTTCCCGAAGAGCACATGGACCTCCCAGTCCCTGCCCTCAGCCCCACTCCATGCCAGCAGGAGACAGCGGTTCACTCTTTGGGGAAGGAGAGCCAGAGGGGTCGCGGTCTCAGGGACGTCAGAGACACACTGAGAAGAGACACCTCCCAGGGTGCTGGGACAGGCGAGAAGGCGAGAAGGGCAACCAGAAGACACTAGGCACCCAGAGAAGAGACGGATGGCCCCACGTGCACTGCAGGGTCCCACAGCAGTTGGCTGGGCCCACGCCCAGATACCTGCACTGACACCTCCAATGAGTGCCTGACACAGTGGGCAGAGGGGATCGAGGACACCTGAGGAAAACCTCCCATAAGCGAGGCAGACACACACGCAGCAGAGACCAACCCACGGCAAGGAGCAGCTGCAGGAGAAAAACACACGCTCTACCTGGGTGAGATCCAAACACACTGCACTCAGAATACAAGGAGGAGCAGCTGTAAAAAACATTCTGAGGACAAGAAACAGCTCATGAAAAATAAAAATAACAAACTAAGAATCATTTTTAGGCTGGGCACGGTGGCTCACACCTGCAATCCCAGTGCTTTGGGAGGCCGAGGCAGGACCACTTGAGCCCAAGAGTTCAAGACCAGCCTGGACAACACAATGAGAACCTGTCTCTTAAAAAAAAATGCCCATGTCCAGGGACCTCAACAGCTGATCAGCAGGTGCCCTGCTTCGAGGGTGTCCACCCTCCAGGGAGACTAGCGAGTGCATCCAGCAGCTCGTGGACAGGCCAGACCTCCAGGAGTCAGGGACGGTCTCCCTGTCAACCGACTTTCACTTAGGTCCTGACGCCATTATAGATGGAGCAGCAGCCCTTGGAACTCATGCCTTCCGGACTCATTCCAGTTGACCACACGTGTGAACGCAGCACACACACGCACACAGACACACACACACACGGCCCTGGATGAGCAGCTGTGAGTGAGGAGCGAGCCAGGGACAGCTCTAAGAAACAAGTACCATCCAGTGTCAGCCACTGATGACTTGGGACACGTGGACTTCAGACCACAACTGGGAACTAAGAGCCGGCTGTGCAAGGTGACCCCCACCCAACAGGCGCCCCTCCTCCCTGAGGCAGCCCTGTGAAAGCACTTACCCCAGAGGAGGACAGCAGCAGCTCAGGATGGCCGGGCACCACGAAGATGCGGCTCACAAACCTGTGGCGAGACGAAACAGGTGTCAGCGCCCCAGCTGCCTGCAGGGCAGCCACCTGTTCACTGCAGGGAAAGAGCCCTTCTCCACCCCAAACCCCCAACCTCCAACAAAACCAGGCAGGGTGGGGAAGAGGAGCACATGTAACCAGGTGACAGCCCCTGCACAGGGCGAGGCAAGTCGGACCACACCCCATATCACCCTTGGGTGACCAACACGACAACCTCCAAGCAGGGGCAGGGCCCTGGGCCCAGCCACGCCGGCCAACTGGCTGTGCTCGGTGGCACCCACCCGGATCCAAGGCACCTGTGCTGAAGCCCAGAGACAGCAGAACCCAGGTGAGACTCAGAAGACGGACCACAGGGGAGGCAGACAAGCCGACAGGCAGCGTCAGATCAGAGCCCCGCGGCCCTTCAATGACAATGGGGACTCTGACCAACCTGGCCAGATCCGTCTCTGCGCTGCCCTGCCCACCCTCGAGGGCTCGGCCTGCAACAGCAAAGGACACAATAGTCCCAGCCACTCTGCCACCAAAACAGCCACCAAGAGTGAAACAAGCCACCCAGCTCTCCTAAAACCCATTTGGATGTGCTGGTCATGAACGTGTACCTGCAGGGGCACAATCCCCTTTTTCTTCCTGAGCCAGGACCACCCTGGCCCCTCACGGAGGGCTGCCTTCCACAGAGGCGCTGAAGTTCTACTCCCAGGCCCTTCAAAAGGAAAAATAACCACCCTACACCCCGGACAGACAGATCACAGCAGGCGCATTACAGGGGGTGTGTGGCCTCACAGTTCTCAACAGGAAAGGCTGGAAACCACGGTTTCCACAGGTTTGAAACACAACTTTAAAAAATAAATTATTAATATTTATTCAATCACAGAAGTATCTGGTGAGCACCTGCTCCACGCCAGGCCCTGTGCTGAGGACTGGAGACAGCAATGAACAAAGCTGACCAACAAAACCACCAGGACACTACAGGCAATAAACAGACAGTGAAGTATCAGCAAAGGGTACGAGACCAGCGCTGTCTGGCAGAAATACAATTCCAGCCACAAATGTGAGCCGTGGATGTCATTATAAATTCGTGAGTCACCATGTTAAAAAACTAAGTAGAAACGGGTGAAGTTGATTTTAACGCTATGTTTTTACGGAACTCAATACATCCAAGTGATGGGGCATTTCCCAAGAGGGAGGTTGGGGAGACCCCTGAGGAAGCAGCAGCCCCGATCGGAAAGCGCAGGTGAGCAGCTGTGTAGGGAAGAGCGCTCCTGGCGGCAGACGCAGCACGCGCAAAGGCCCTGAGACGGGAGCACATGCCTGACGGGGTCAGGGAGCTGCACAGACCCAAGTGAGACACAGCAGGGGGAAAGGGGGCTGGCAGGTAATAAGAACCCCAGAGCTGCAGAATTAAAGAAAAGTCAAAACAAACTACCACAAGTTATTATACAAACTGAGTGGCCACTGGCCTTCTCAGAGGCCCAATTTCTGTGTTCCATGCAAACATCAAGAAAACACGAGCAATCTCAGAATTGAAGATTGAACTGAATTCCTCCAGTTTCTCCCACTGCCTCAAACAATGTGTTTTAAAACATTTCAGCCAATAAATAAACTAAGCACTTTTCCTTTGCACAAATTCTGCTCAGCCTTTTGCCTGAGAAGGCAGGACTCCAGAACACCTCCCACGCACGTGGAACCCAGCTCCCGACCGAGAGCACCTCTGCCACGGGACAGAGTCACAAGGCTCAGAGGCTGGGTTCAGTGTGTGCTCCTCGTCCCCCAGCACATCCACCTGCTAAACACTAACGGCCGCCAGGCACTGTCCAGAGACCTCCATGCCGAGAATGGAGTTTTCCAGAAACACGCCCTTGTCAGGAGGCCAACATGGCACTGGCCAGTGAGGGAGGACAGACAGGAGGCAACGGCTCAGAGTGAGCTCCGCTCTCACCAGGCTTCTGCAGGCCGCAAACCAGCGGTGTCTGCGGAGCCCAAGCAGACTGGGCTGGTCGGGCTGGTCTCGCCCGAGCAGGGTCCTAGCCAGCTATGAAGGCACTTGATGTGGGGCCCTCGGGAGAAGAACCAGGTCCCTTCAGCCAGGGTGCCCCCCCAGCGCATCACCAGCTCCCAGCTCCTCGGCTCCCCTGCATCTGTCTGAAACCCAAGCCTCTCTGTGCTGGGGGGATGGGCAGGGGTGCACTCACTCAGTGTGCCCAAGGCAGAAGGACTCGATGCTGTGGGGTGCCACTGCCCAGCTCACCCGGATCTTCTCGTCGCGGTCAGCAGTGAGGATGAAGCTGTCGTCGGGACTCACAGCCTACATCAGAGGGGGTTAGAAAAGCAAGAGCTGTTGGTTTGCTCATGCAGCACCACGGAAACACCTGGATTTTCTCCAGTGAAGAGCCTGCCTAACCACTGGGCCTCCTACCTCTCCGGGCAGGTCCCCAGCCAGGAGAGTCAGCCCTCGGTCTCCGCGCTGGGCCAGGTTCCCACGGTGGGTCAGAGCCACGCCTGCCCATCCTATTCCCTGCTCCCCGGCACACTCGGACCCAGCGCCTCTTTCCACCTCCACCCGCCATAGCCTGCCGCGCCCTCCTGTCTCCAGCAGACACCCCGTCCCGTGAGGTTCCCTTCATACCCCACCCCGTGTTCCTGACTGTCCCCTGTGGGTTGACCCAGCGCCCCCCAGCTGTGGGCTGGGGCCTCACGGAGCTCTGGGGCCCCAGGGGCCTGGGATACCAAGGGCAGAGTTGCTGGGAGGAATATCGAGGTGACACCATAAAGCACATGGCACAGCCTGGCCCAGGAGGCCAAGCCCAGGGCTCGTGGCACACCTGCCCCTCCTACCTCCCTCCATTAAGTCCCCTGACCTGGGATCACCTGCGGCCCAACTAGAGCAGCTCCTCACAGCCGGAAACGTCGCCCAGCTCCTAACTTGCCTCCGTCCACCCTGCCGGCTACTTCACCTTCCTAACCCCGTTCCTGTCGCTCCTCTGCTCCCCAGTATGCAGAGGGCTGTCGCGGGGCTCCCCAGAGGCTCGGGCATACAGACCCAGGCCTCTCCTCGTGGACGCACCAACCTCCACCACACCTGAGCTGTGCCCAGAGCAGACGTTAATCCAGCGCATCCCTACTTACCACGTCCAGCAGCATAGACAGGTGCCCGAGCTCAAGACGGCCACACCCGTGTGGCTCCGACACCGAGAAGGAGTAGACGTCTCCAGACTTATCGGCCACCAAGATCTTCTCCTCGGAGGCAGTGAAGGTCAGGGCTGTACACCTCCTTACCACGGCCCTGGAAGCCCAGAGACACTCCTGGTTAGTTCCCCTGAGCGGGACCCCTCGATCCCCGGGACCAATGCTCCGTGGCCCACGCTGCATACTCTTCTCCAGCTGTGGAGATGGTGCCCAAAAAATAAAGGCAACGCAAAGAACTAGAGTAAAGTCAGTGCCTTACACAAATTTTACTTTTATAATTTTTTCCTTTAAGGAAATTACTCCCAATCAGGGGCGGGGAACCTGTGGCCACCTGATTTCTAGACTGTTCTTTCTTAAGCACAAGGAGGCAAGAAGCTTTACCCTTCTCTGCTGCACCTTTTAATGAAAGGATTTCTTCTGTAAAACATGGATTCAGCAAAAAAGCCGCACACAAAGATCCAGAAGGCTACATAGCACCAAGGCCGCGGGGTCCCCACCCCTGCCGGCAGCGGCCCTGGGAAGGACAAAGCAGGCACAGCCGCCTAGGGCCCTCCCAGCCTTGCCGGGCCCACCATAAGCCACTGGGCCCACGCCCACCCCACTGCTGCTCCTCCAGCCACACCAGACCAGAAGCTCCCCAAGGACTGCCGTGCCCCACACCCAGCGGATGGACGGCCTGCCCTCCGCCTCCGCGCTGGGACCGGACGCAGCACGGGGCAGTGGTGAGGTGGCACTGCGCCTCTCAAGGGGGGTGAGCCGCTGTGCAGCACGTGGCACGGTCTACGCAGGGATCAGCACACCCGTGAATTCGGTCCTTGGACCAGAGTCACACAATGTGTCGCTTTTGCAAATTAGTTCGATGAGAAACAAAGTTACAGTTCACTTCTTCTCAACCAGGGGTCAGGGGTTATGCTATGTCCTCCCGTTACCATTTTCCACGTCATTTCTACTGAATCTCTTCAAAGTATATACATTCTCTCCAAACGGCCAGGTAGCAATGTGTTTTACACAGATACAAGTCGCAACGCTGCTTTACACGCACAAAGTTACATGAATGGCCTCCTCACAGAAGAGCGACCATCCCTGCCTTTCTTGTCCCCAGGGCACTGCCCACTGCCAATAAAGAGCTCACGTCTGGGCAGGCTACCACAGGGTACCCGCTCACTGCAGCTGGAACACCAGGCGTCAGCCTAAAATGCAAAGAGCAGCTTGAGGAGCTCTGTCTCCAACACGTGGACCAAACAGGACCCCTGCACTTCCTGCAGGGGCAGAGGGACGAAAGGACAGAAGGAGGCAGGGAGAGGCCTTCTGTTTGCATCCCTAGTCACTGCCACTCCCTCTGCGTGGCTGTGCCAGTGGAGCTTCAGAAGAGAGGCGTGACAGGAAAAATATGAAGACAATGACAAAAGGGCCGGAAGCTACAGAAATCTTGGCCAGGAGTGGTGGCTCATGCCTGTAATCCTAGCACTCTGAGAGGCCGAGGCGGGCGGATTGTTTGAGATCAGGAGTTCGAGACCAGCCTGAGCAAGAGCGAGACCCCGTCTCTACTAAAAATAGAAAAATTGGCTGGACAATTAAAAATATAGAGAAAAAAATTAGCCGGGCATGGTGGCGCATGCCTGTAGTCCCAGCTACTCAGGAGGCTGAGGCAGGAGGATCGCTTGAGCCCAGGAGTTTGAGGTTGCTGTGAGCTAGGCTGACACCACGGCACTCTAGCCCAAGCAACAGAGTGAGACT
>CAUYPO010120005.1:0-26713 GCA_963574435.1 Cheirogaleus major | reverse complement strand
AGGTGGGCGGATCGTTTGAGCTCAGGAGTTCGAAACCAGCCTGAGCAAGAGCGAGACCCCATCTCTACTAAAAAATAGAAAGAAATTAATTGGCCAACTAAAATATAGAAAAAATTAGCAGGGCATGGTGGTGCATGCCTGTAGTCTCAGCTACTTGGGAGGCTGAGGCAGAAGGATCGCCTGAGCCCAGGAGTTTGAGGTTGCTGTGAGCAAGGCTGACGCCACGGCACACTAGCCAGGGCAACAGCGTGAGACTCTGTCTCAAAAAAAAAAAAAAAAAAATTGTGGAATGGATGAAAGAACAGAAAGGACATCAAAGCTTGATACCTGACCTTCTTGGTTTGGGCCTTCTTGGTTTTGTTTTATTTTGTTTTTGAGACACAGTCTCATTGTGTTGCCTGGACTAGAGTGCAGTGATATCATCATAGCTCACTGCAACCTCAAACTTCTGAGTTCAAGCAATCCTCCTGCCTCAGCCTCCTGAGTACCTGAGACTACAGGTACGTTCCACCACACCTGGCTAATTACTTTATATTTTGTAGAGATGAGGTCTTGCTATGTTGCTCAGGCTGGCCTTGAACGTCTGGTCTCAAGTGATCCTCCCACCTCAGCTTCCCAGAGTACTAGGATTACAGGCATGAGCCATTGCACCGGCCTCCTCTTTGGTTTCTCTCTTATCCTAGACCCAGGGTAGCATCTTCAGTCTGAAAGCCAATGACATGTGACAAAATATCTTCCCAAGCCATCTTGGGAATAACCGCATGGCACTAACATTGAACTAGTGCTTTCCAATGCCAGACCCCTCCTGTCTTCAATGTAGTATTTCATTTAATCTGCACAAGAGCCCTATTGCATTCCTCTTTTTACACTGAGAAAACTATAGCCCAGAGATGAGTTCCAACCTACCTCTGTCTGACCCAAGAGCATGTGTTCCTAAACACCCTGGCACATACTGTCTCTCAAAACTTGTTTTTGTTATTTAAAACAAAAAGTCTAGAAATTTACCCATTCTGGAAGAAGCAAACTCAGTGACTTTGTAGGGACGCAATTACCAGCTTCTAGCAGGAGTTGGGGGGATGGGCTGCCCCGTCTACTCTGTGCAGGCCCACAGCCAGACCCAGTAGGGCTCCTGAGTCCTAACAGCCCTAGTTTGAGTGTGACAGTGCCCTGCCACCACCTTCACTTCTAGGGCTGCCCCATGGGTATGCCGCTCAGAATGCAAGGTCAAAATGACCCAGTAGTCCAAACCATGCACCTCCCTGTTCAGTCATCGTCAGGGCTGTATCATCACCCATACAACCAGATCCTCAGCTTTTCCTGACCTGCTGTGGAGCAAGCACCAGACTGTACTCCGGAGAGCTGAGTTTTGTTTCCCTGTGACCTTGGCATGCTGCTCGACCTTCCTGATGTTGGCTTCCTCTTCTGCAACATGAGTCTGTATCTCTCATCCCCTCCAGCTCAGGTGACTTGACTTCATGAATATTCCTGCAGCCTTATCCCCCAGTTCAGCCCTTCATACTCCACCCAAACTGCTCACCTTGTCCAGGACTCCTTCCAGACCTTTCCTCCCCCGGGCCTTTGCTTGTGACACCACTTCCTCATGAAATTTTCTTCTCCACCTCCATGTCTACCCATCCAAATCCTACTTATTCTCCCAGCTCCAGCTCAAACATCACTTCCTCCAAGAAGCCATCTCTGATCTTAAGAAGAAAGTTCTCCTCTGAACTCTCCTAGCACAACACCTGTGGTTCTCCCAAGAAAAACAGCTCGCTTACCTTGTTTTTATGGGGTTTTGTGTCCTCGCAAGAAGCACTGTATTGATTGGGTTAAAGGCACAGGTTTGGAGTCAAATAGAACCAGGTTCAAATCCCAGTTCCCCTGACTGTGATGATCTTGAGCAAGTGACTTAACAGTTCTGAACTTCACTTTACTTGTATGTAAACAGGAATAATACAGCATCTCCCTTGGAGGTCTTAGTGAAGATTAAATAAAATGATGCATACAAGAGCTCAATAAATACTAAGTATTACTATTGTCTTTCTTTTTGCAAGCTCCTTAAGAGCAAACAAAGCTTCTTTCTCATCCCCTTATAGAAGCTCAGCATAGAGTCCATCCTTAACCTGGCTAAACATTTTTCGAATAAATAATCAAACGTAGTTTCAGGGCCAGGCGTGGTGGCTCACGCCTGTAATCCTAGCACTCTGGGGAGGCCGAGGCAGGCAGATCGTTTGAGCTCAGGAGTTTGAGATCAGCCTGAGCAAGAGCGAGACCCCATCTCTACTGAAAAAAAATAGAAAGAAATTAGGTGGACAACTAAAAGTATATATATATATAAAAATTAGCCGGGCATGGTGGTGCATGCCTGTAGTCCCAGCTACTCAGGAGGCTGAGGCAGGAGGATCGCTTGAGCCCAGGAGTTTGAGGTTGTCGTGAGCTAGGCTGATGCCACGGGACTCTAGCCCAGGCAACAGAGTGAGACTCTATCTCAAAAAAAAAAAAAAAAGTAGTTTCAGGCTGTACACTATGTTCATAGCAGCATTATTCACAATAGCTAAAAAATGGAAGCAATCCAGTGTCCACTCACAGATGAATGGATAAACAAAATGTGGTATAAACATACTGTGGAATAATAGCCTTAAAAAGGAAGGAAATTCTGACACATGCTACAACCTGGCTGAAACCTGAGGACATTATTCTAAGTGAAATAAGTCAGTCACGAAGAGACAAATACTGCATGATTCCACTCATGGGAGGTGCTTGGAATAGTCAAATTCATAAAGACAGAAGGTAGAATGGTGATTGTCAGGGGCGGAGGGGAGGGGAAATGGTGAGTTGTTTAATGGGAGTTTCAGTTTTGCAAGATGAACAGAGTTCTGGAGATGGGTGGCAGCAATGGTTGCACAATGTAAATATGCTTAACACTATCGAACCTAAAAAAAGAAAGGGTAGTTTCAGGCCAAACCCCTCAAGGGTCTTAATAGGAACAGAAGCAGCTGAAAAAATACACTTAAAGTTTAAAATGTTTGGATATAAATATTTTTCTAATGTCTGTGAGCTTAGCCATATATATAAACACGCAAAACGAGCTCATTTTTCTACTCCTTACTGCTCTGAAGGGTGAAATAGAGATCATCTTCACCAGAAGGATCTGAACGACCTGCTGATTACAGGATAATATTCATACAATGAGGTTAAAAGCACTGGCTGAAAAGTTCTTTCATAAAACCTGCTACATAAGAAGAGAAAATAATTTATGAGAACATGAACAATTAGCACTTTGTAAAAAAGAAATAATGCACTTAACTTGATCCCTATATTTAACATCAATTAAAGATTATCCTCATGAATGAAACTCGACCTGGAAATTAACAGGGGATTTAAATTGCATTATGCAAGCAAGAGAGAGAAGTCAGTGCACTGGTTTAGGGCTTCCAATACTGGGCTAGGATGGCATCTATACAACAAGTCCTGGCCACTTCTGCACATTTCTCTGAGCTGCAGGATGTTGCTGCAACATATAGGAGCATTTGTTTCAGCACAAAAATCCTGTGAAAAAAATCCCTAGGTAGCTGCAAACATAAGGTTGGCACCTTTCATTTTCATTTTTAAAAATAAATTCTAGGTCATTTTTTTTTTTTTACTATAAAACTAACCAAGAGGTTCCCTTAAAAAGGACATCTTCAATGCTCCAAGATTTGAATCTGGATTGTTTCCATGGGGCTATTCAAGTGAGTCTACAGGGCTGGGCTAGATCAGAAATTATATTCTGAGTCACCTGGTTCCAAGTCAAAGAACATTTTACTCCCTAAAATGAGCGGCTTGAAAGGGTGTAAAATGGGTCTTAGAAAGCAAGTGTGGACGATAGTTATTGGTGTGTGGTCTTCTGAAAGTGTTACCATGCATTGAGCCAGACTGTGTGCTCAACAACCCACAACCTACAAGGCTAGTATTATTGTCTCCATTTTCCAAATGAGAAGACTGAGGCTGGGAGAGGTCACTTACCCAGGTTCACACAGGCAGATCTGGGACTGGGAATTTTTATTTTTATTTATTTTATTTATTTATTTATTTTTTTTGAGACAGAGTCTCACCCAGGCTAGAATGCTGTGTCGTCAGCCTGGCTCTTGGCAACCTCAAACTCCTGGGCTCAAGTGATCCTCCTGCCTCAGCCTCCCGAGTAACTGGGACTACAGGCATGTGCCACCATGCTTGGCTTATTTTTTCTATTTTTAGTAGAGATGGGGTCTCACGCTTGCTCAGGCCGGTCTCGAACTCCTAACCTCAAGTGATCCTCCCACCTTGGCCTCCCAGAGTGCTAGGATTACAGGCATGAGCCACTGAGCCCGGCCTGGGACTGGGAAATAGGTTCCTCTGTTTCCAGAGCTCACCGGTAGCCACTACTCTTTACCATGGAGGGCAGGTACAATGGCGGAAGCCCAGAAACCCTCAAAAAGCATAAGCACAAAACTCCCCTGGGCGCTCCAGAGCCTGTGTCTAGAACCAGAGACTGAGTTCTCTCAGTTTGTCTCCTCTGATACAAAGCATCCTGCCGCTTGCCGGGGGACATGTCAGGACCACAGCTCTGATGCTGATTGCTAAGAATTGCCCCACTGGGAGGAAGCAGAGCACTATCTGTGTCTGTCTTTCAGACCCCCTAGAAGAAAGGGTCTTGTTCACAGCCCAGAAAGTGCCCCTTGAGAGATGAGGTTTGGGTTTTGTTTTTTTTGTTTTTTTCTCCTATCACTGTCACTGCTGCTACATCCAAGTTTTCTGGTTATTGTGCCTAGTGATGGATCTGGGGACAATTTACCTCTTTGCTGAGAGAGTGAGAGAGAAACACAGAGAGACTACGTTCTCACAATCTTGGCTTGGTGTGTGTATGTGCAGAGCACAGGTTTCCCATTGTTATCTTGGGAAAAGAGAAAGCAGATGTTAACCGTTACCCCCTGAGAATTCACCTTGCTATGCTGTAAAATTCTGCATTATTAACATTCCAAAATCCTTCCACTCTTGTACGCATCTTAGATGGGAGTGAATATTTGAGAATTCAAAAATGTGGAGAGGATGGAGGTGGCAGAAGTTTATTAAATTGGCCCAGGGCAGTTTTGAAATTTGGAAGTTTCTCACACTCCATGGCTCTGGGCCAACTCCCAGCCAACTCGGCTAAGCAGCCTGTGCAGGGGCTTCTCATCGGGTCTCCTCTTCCCATCCTCACTGGGGCTGAGGTGCATCACCAAGGGAGGACCCCAGTTTTATCCAGCCCCACCTGGACTCAATGGCACACCAGGAGCAGAGCACAGTAACACAAATAAGACATTCAGGATGACTTCACAGTTAGTGCATCAAATATTAGTGAAATCTTTTTTTTTCTTTTTTTTTGCTTTTATTTCATCATATAATGGGGGTACAAATATTGTTAGGGTTACATACATTGCCCCTACCACCCCAGTGAAATCGTTTTTTAAAGACAGATAACTCTAAGGCATCTTCTCTTTCACATAAGCCAGCAATGAAACTCAGCAGTTACTTCTTCCTGTGATCTGGCTGACCCACTGGAAAGTGAGAGAATGGGGGGTTTTGTTTTGGAAAAAAGAAAAAAGCAGCAGCAAACCCAAACATCCACTCATTGCAAAACTGTAACCTAATTTTAAAGGGTGTTTCCCCAACATACAAATGTGCTTTAAAACAAGATAACTGCAGGTTTCTGTAGCAATAGAGCAGAATGATTAAGTGCAGGGCTTTGAAATCAGGACTTAGGCTGAGTTCTGTCTCTTTCCCTTTCCAGCTGTGTTACCTTAAGCAAGTTAATTAACCTCTCTGACCCTCAGTTTCCACCTTCCCACCTGCACCCATAAAATGGGAATAATAATAGCATCTATTTTGTAAGACTACTCTGAAGATTAAATAAGATAGTGGAGATAAAGTATATTGTATCTGGCACATACTAGGTTCCCCCAAAATGTAAACTGCTGTACATTATATTCTTGTCATCATCATCATTGGAGAGGTGTTTTGTAAGCACCTTGGCCCTCAGAAGCAGTAGCATCCACAAGTCCTGCCCTGAAACCACAGCTGGGACTTGCGTTTCACCATGAACTAGACCCCAGGATCCCCTGACATGAGGCCATCTGCAGAATAAAGGCCTCTTCTAACAGGAGGGGCTTCTCCTCCCAAGTGCCCCCACCCCTCGCTCCTCACCCTAGGCTTTGATTTCAGAATTCCCAGCTGCAGAAGGCTTACTAATAACATTTTGGAGAGAGAAAAAAGGCAAAACAGAGTCTTATTCCTGTACTTAACTAACTAGAGCCTTCAATTAATGGAATTCTAAAATGTACTGTCTTTTAAAGAAGAAATGACCCAACACCCACCTTCTGATTTCTGTCTCTTCCCACGGGTAAATCGTTCCCTAACCCAAGTGCCACGCTAAGAAAACCCAGGTGAGTCTTGGTACCCCCTGAGCCCCAGGCATCGGAGATAGGGAGACACACTTGGGTTTGTTGTAAAAGGGTGAAATGGAGTCCAGAGACGGCGCCGGACGTTTGTGCAAGATTGCCACAGAGCAGAATGAAACCGACAAGGATGGTGTCATTAACCCAAAATAACCGGCCGCGTTAACTGACCCAGAGCCCTTATTCCCCAGCATCTGGGCCCGGGGAGCTCGCGGAAGCCTCCGCGCCGGTGCGGGAGGCTGAGCGCCGCTCCCTGCAGAGGGAGCTGTGCGGGCGCTCCCCCGCCTGAGCAGACAGCCATCCATCACTCCGCGAGAGGCAGCGGTGGGGACGTGAACTCGGTCACCTCCTCCCCCTCGCCCCTCCCCAGCAGGCTCCGAGGCGGTGGTGGCAGCGCAAGGAACAGAACGCGCTGCAAACTGCTTGGCTACCCCTGTGCAAGACTAACGCCCCCGACACAAGTTTTTCCATTTCCCCAAACAGTCTCTCCGGCTGCCAATAAAGACGGCTGCTCTAGGCCCTTGCACGCCGTCAAAGGGGTCCTTTTCCAGCGGGTGCAGAGGATGCTGGGGACCCTCAGGGAGACCCATCTTCCCCCTCTGTGTGTTGAAGGGCTTGCCGGAGACCCTGGCCGATTGCAGTAATGACCACGTAATTCGATGGCGGGGCTGAGAGGAGCCGGTGCAAGTCCCCTTTCTGCCTTCCTGTGCTTGCTCAGCGCCAGGCAAGGTTAACGCCTCAGATCCCACATTCCTGGGCTCTCGCTAGGGTGGGTGTGCTCTAAGCCATCCCGGCCTAAGCCGAGTTGACAGGCTCCATTAGAAGAGTGGCTCTGTCATGGAAACCGTGGTCTTAACAGAGGGGCATGTGGTGTATACCACTTCCGCTCACCTCCTCGTGCCGCGTGGCAGGCTACTTTCCCAGGGAGTGACTGATGGGACCAGGATGTTCACATCACGGTTCCCCAACTGCCCTCACCTGACCGGATCTGTAGGGCCTGCACTGGGGATGGCATGGCCTGGAGAGCCACCCTGAGGGGGAACAACACCCCTTCGATGCCTGACCCTTCTCCTAGGACCCAATGGTCCATGCACTCTGGGACTTCTCCAAATCAACACGAAGTGTGGAACTTACAGGGACATTAGGATGTAAAGGAGAAAAGTCTTTGGAACAGGCCTGGCAGCAGCAAGACCTGAAGTGGGAGACGTGGATGCCTCAACTAACCTTTGCAATGGCCTTCCCCCTCTGGGCCTCAGCGTCCCCACCTCCATGGGCCAAGACAAGGCCCAACGTTCAGGTCTGTCGCTGTCCAATGCATGAAGATGGCCTTTCCTCCTAGAAAGGAGAGAAGCCACCTCCTGAGAAGGAACGTGATTGGAGAAGAGAAGTGAGAAGACCCTTTATAGACCGCACCTGCCGGGCAAGACGATCCCAGCACTGTAATATAAGATGTTGAAAGGCAGAGACCCTATGACTTTGAGCGTAAAGAAAGGGGCCAATCAAAGGACTCCATAAATTCATGTCATGCACACACTCCAGAGACAAGAGGACTGACCCCTGCCGCCTGAGTCCCACCTCCCCTCTGCTGTAGGAAAGGCAGGGTTCGCCCCACCGCCACCACCTCCTCAACACACAGACGCCTCTCTCTGGTGGCGGGCCTGAGATCCGGGGCGTGCCAGCCTCAGAGACGTGTCCATCGCTGCTCATCCAAAGGTACCGCCGCGGAAATGGGCGGGGTGATCCCACCTGCCATTGTGGGTCCTGGGTCGGGGGAAGAAGCATCGCTGTGGCTGAGAGACGGGCAGGGACTGGCCCGCGATCACCGGAGACACAGCTGGGGCGAGGTTCCAGCGCGCAAGTCTGGACAGGGACCAGATCAGGTTACGGCCAGACGGCCTCCCGCCGTGGACTGCGCCCCAGGCGGCCTCGCCCCACGCCGCCCTTCCGGGCCCTATGAGCGCCCGGCACTGCCAGGCAGGGCTGCAGCCGCCCGCCGCCCCGCAGAGCCGCCCCGCGCCAGGGCCGCCGCGCCCTCGGTCCCTGCGCCGAGGGAGCCCGGGACAAACCCTGCTGGGTTCCAGGCAGGGGAACCCGGGCTGCTTCCAGCAACTCCCTTCTTCCTTTGGTCACCTGGACCCTGGAGGCCCGGGCTTGGGTGCCAACGGCACCGCCTCCACGGAGCAGCCCGCGGGGCCCGCAGCCAGACCCTCGCGAGGGCGGCCGCCGCGCCCGCCGCGCGCCGCGGAGACCAAGGCTGCCATCTAGCGGGCGCGCCGGGCGGGCGCCGTCGGGGAGCGCAGCCGGCGGGACGCGGAGGGCTCGGGCGTCTGCGGCGGCTCCGCTGCGCTTGAAGGCCAAGGACTTGGGCGCAAACTTCAGCACGAGCTGCGAGACCTTGGGCGAGTCTCCAGCCCTCTTCGAATCTACCTTCCTTTCTCGTAAAACGAAGAGGACACGATTCTCTGCTCAGGGTCGTCGGGAAATGCGAGACCAGGGGCGGCGCACCCCCTTTCTGAGACCACCCGCCGGTCAGATCCACGTCCCGCCCTTGTCCAAGGGAGTCATGAGCTAACCCTGTCCTCCAAAGACAGGAGGTGGAAGGAGGCGGTGCTGGGAAAAGCCCGCAAAACAGGAATCCGCACTGAACAGCAGGATCCTTTTCTAGGAATTGTAAACCCAGAATTGTAAATAAAATGCTAATGATTTATTCGTGCTCAAACTCCGGGGGCTGCGTTGCAGCTTTGAAGACAATTCCAAGCGTGGCTTTCCAGGAAGACAGGCCTCCCTGCGGTGCCTTCCAGGAGTCTCCAAGGGCTTCCCTCTCTTACCGCGGTTTGGGGTGGGGGACAGGCAGTGGTGGTCGGTGGAGAGCTCTCCACCTCCCTTCACTGACTCCCGGGTGGTCTTTTTCCTGAGTCAGACCCCTCAGCATTCAATCAACAATCATTCAACCCCAATCATTCATTCAACAAATACTTGCCTGTCACCAACTACCTCCTAAGCCCTTAGCTGAACACTGGTAGTCAAAAAAGTTGGGAAGATTCACATCTGGTGGAGGAAGTTAAACAATCCCACAAATACATGCACACTTAACAAATTACAGTGAGCAAGCGGTGGGGTGGGGGTGGAATAGTACAGGTTTTTAACTTCCAGCATGGATTCCGTGAAATTTCTGGGAGCCTGCAGGGGCCCCAGGGCGGGGTGGTGGTACAGGGATTGAATCTGACCTTCTCTCTAAGACTTGACTGCCCTACATATTTTAAGGCATTTCTTTAAAGGGTGAGCTTTAAAAAAATAAAAACTTAAAAATAATTCAAGAAATATTCATTTGCATCTTCAGCTGCCACAGTAGCTGCCTCATGGCTGACCCGACTGGGTAAGGTGAGGGTTGCCGAGCACAGGCAGGTGGAGGTGGAACACACAGTGGCTTTCCATTAGATCCTGTCCAGCCTGCCCGGCTGACCACTGACCACAGGCACAAAGATGTCCTCACTTTCAGCTTTTGCTCCTGAGTCAGCAATAGGTGCTCAAGAGACCCCAGCGCCTGGCTGGGAACCACCTAGAGAAGCTTCAGTGGCCACAGGCTCTCCACCTCAGAGCCAAGAGACCTGGAGCCGCCCTGCCCAGCGATCCAGCAATTCCCTGCAAAAGCATATTGCAGGCTTTATTTGTTTTCAATAGGAGATTGTCTTCCCTGTACTCCTTTTATGTAATTTCTAGAGAAATGGCGAGTCTGTGATTAATACTGACCTTTCTAAGGTCTTTTCGAATGTAAGACACAAATGTGCTAAGGATGCTCAAGATTCCTGCCTCCACCAGTAAGCTGATTTTTTGCATTTGGTGGGCCTCAGACCACCAAGAAAACAGTTCTTCAGGCACTGGTCACTGGAGATCGTACTGTTGAGGAAATTCAGGCATCCCACAGAGGCCTGTACTGAGTAACCTTTATATTTTTGTTCACTGGACAAATGTTTATCCATCTCTTTCTACAGACTGACTCAATCCTGGGCCTTGGGGATCTAAAACAGATAAAACAACTCCTGCCCCTGGGGGCTCACAGTCCAGGTCAGTTGCCTGCGTTGCAAGACAAGGAGTTCTAGCATTCCCTCCCTGTTCCCCACCTGTGCTGTGCATAGTCCTATGTCCCTTAAACTAGTGTATATTTAGAGGGAATTTATGAAATAATCAGGTCCCTGAAGCTAAAAAAAGAAGATGGCATTTGGTCAGGGCAGCCAGGACCACAGTCCAAAAAACAACCTTTTTTGGCTACTCTTGTACCCACACTCTAGGATGAGCTATGTCAAGAATCATCTTTCAGGGCAGGGTTCTAGCAGGCTTCTTAAAAATAATTCACAGTGTTAGAATCTGACAATGTTGGATCAAAGAAACAAGATATACAAGAGCACATACACACAGTGTGATTTCATTTATATAAAGTTTAAAGCAGGCAGCAATAAGCTATTTGGTTGTAAAATCATGAAGACGGGCAAGGAAGTGGTCATCACGAAAGTCAAGGTGGGGCTTACGTCTAGGGTGGAGAGGGCTGAGCTAAGGGAGCCCACTCACATGGTGGGCTCTTATGCAGCTGGCAGTGCTCAATTTTTGACCTGGGTGGTGGTTACAAAGGTATTGGCTTATAAATTATTTGTCAAATTATATCTGTGTTTTATGTACTTTTCTATATATGTAATTGCTCACAGTAAAAAACACATCAAAGAAAAGGGAAGAAAAGGAATATCCAGCCTATTTTTAAAATGTACTATGAGTTTCTCAAACTGAACTGTTCAGTTTGAGTGTCTGTATCCTGCCTGAATTCTATGTGACTGCTTGCATCAACCCTTTAATGGTTGCAACAGGCTCTAATCCTGACTCAGCCTTATAAATACAGGGAAGGCAAAGAGCTCAGCCTGAGCTCTAGTTCTATGGTGTTACTAATTCACTATATGACCTTGAGCAAGGCCCTTCCCTCTCTGGGCCTCAGTTTCCTCTACTGCACAATAAGAGGGGTTAGAGGAGATAATTCCCAGACCTGTAGTCATGGGAGAGGTGCCTTGTATGTTGCATAAGGTTTTCCCTGTTCTAGAAGCCCACCCCTGGAGCCCAGCAAATCCTGCAGTGATATCACACTGCTAGAGTAAGTGAGCATCCCAAAAGCAAGGCCATCAAACACCCAAGGTGGCCCTGTGAAATTGCCACAAAGACTGTTCGTGGAGGATGGGCACCCTGCCTCTCAACACCTCCCAGAATCCAGACAGAGAACCACACCATCAGTTCTCAGATTCCTTGCCTCTGCGGTGGCAAGAGCTGTCTTTGGGCCTGATGTCTCTTGGGGATGTGAACACCGCTAAAATCTCATTGATTAATCAGGTCCCACCCTTGGATCAATGGCTGGCATTAGACGAGCTTAGCGCAGTTTTATTAGTCTGGCTGCCCTCTTGCAGATGTTATAGATGAAGAAATAAAATGAAGAGGAGAGGGAAAAAGGACAAAATCATTAGTCTGAAAGGAGCAAAAGAGCATCTTCTCTGTTTTGTATTCAGATTTAGAGCTGCGCTGTCCAAGCCAGGAGCACATACAACAATCCATTTGTATGCTATTTCCAGAAGTTCAGCTCAGCCTCCTGATTTCCCACTTTGCCTGATAGCTTAGATCCCAGGAGCATTTGGCCCGTTGCAACTGCCAGCCCAACCCCTGAAGCCATCTTACAGCGCTCTGAAAACACCTGAGGTCCCATTCATTCGTTTACCCATTTCTCACAAGGGCAGAAGGCTTTTGCCTGACTATCTGCCAAATAATCCACCTTGAAAGTGTCATATTTGCTCTGAAGGGACCAGTCCTTGCACAGGTTTTGCAGAGAAGCCTGCTGCACAGTACTCACCTTACCAGCACTTTGGCTCCAACAGAGAAAACCCCACAGTCTCTGTGCACCGAAGCTCTCCAGAGAGGCGCTTTGAATTAAGACCAGAAATGCTTTTAAAAGACTTTGGTCCTTGGTCTTCTAATGATGACCTCTTCCTTAATTTTGTGATGGCTTCATCTGCCTCTTTCGATCATCTAGGTAGCTATAAAAAGCTAAACACCTCCTACTAACCCCATTAGGATGAAAGCGGAGGATTTTATTATTCATTTTTAATAGGAAGGAGCTCAAACTCCCCCAGGAAGTGTAAAAGGTAGGTTTTGATGTATCTGGTTATGGAGAGGTTGCAACAAAGCAGACCCTCCAAGAATGGGAATGTCTTGTCGAAGGACAAGCGGGAGAGGTTGGGGTAACCAGTCTCTGCACGAAAGGAAAGGAAATAACCGCAGGCAGCTCCCTCCTACCCCTCCAAGGCGCCCCAGCTCCGCGGTGTGGACTATTTCAGGACCTGCCTGAGAATCCAGGAATAACCCAAATCCCCTAGAACACTGTATCTCCTGATAATTGTCCGTTAAATATTTGCAACACACACACACACACACACACACAAAGGTAACTAAACGGAATGGTTCCCTCCAGGACGGTGCCGTTCATAACAGCAATAAAGCCCCTGCCACAGACAGTGTCATTATCCAAACGCCATTAACATCAATATTCGTATCAAATACCATCTGGCAAAGGAGCCTGCAAGCCGAAACCCCTCCTACTCGGGGACTTCCCAAGCTGGGGTGGGGGGCGGCTGATGTTTAGGGTATGAGGGGGCCGGGGCTGCCTGAGAAGGCAGGGCCGGGCAGCAGGCGCGCGAGGTGCACGGGGGAAAAGAAGGACAGGGAGGGTGAAAAACATCTAAGTCTAATTTATTCACTGTCATTGACTTCTCTTCAAGTCTTAATTATGAAGATGCAACCAACTGCTCCTTCACAATGTCATAATAGGAAACTGATTGTGTATTTATATAAACCTCAGAGGAATCATTGTTTTGAAGAGAAACAGAACTTAACCTCCCGCCAGTCCCCGGGGCTGCCTCGCAGACAGCGTCACATACAGAACCCTATACTTAAGTTGAAAGAGCTTTCTGTGGGGAGTAATTAGGTGACCCCGGAACACGCGTTCTTCCTGGAGAGAGAGGCTGGGTGCTTGGGGCACAGCTCAGCTCCTCCTCTGGGTTAGGTCCTGCCTCCTGGCCATCGCATCAGTGTCACATGTGCGGCCTATGAGAACCAGAGGTCACCCAGCCACAAGGCCAAGCATCCCTGAGCCTGGGCATGTGCAAGGAAGGAAAAAGGCAGGAACCCTGTGGGTCTGGTGCTTGGCAAAGTGGTGCTGGGCCGAGGCAGAAAGAAATAGAGGAGCAGGCTTCAAGGCGACCCTGACAATCCCTGCGGAGCCGCACCTTCCCCTTCTGTCAATTGCAGCTCTTATGAGTATAAATGCCTATGGCTGAGTAAGTGAATACCTGCCACATGGGGTGATGGTGAGATTTGAATGAATTCATAGTAATGATAATAATAATAAGAAGAAGAGCTATCATTCCACCACTTATTGATTTTAATATGTACCAGGTATGAGGCTGAGTGATTCGCATGTTATCTCATTTAATCCTCACCATAACTATGTGAGGTTAAAAAGTATTTATCCCCATGGATAAAGATGACAGGATGAAACAGGTTCAGAGAAGTTAGGTAACTAACTCAAGCTAAGGAACCCAGTAAGTGGGAGAGCTGGAGTTTGAATCCATATCTGCCTAAATCTGGTGCCCAAGCTTTTAAGCACTATGCTATTCCGTTACCCAAAGCATTCGATAAGCTCTGATATACTGAACACAGACTCACAAGTTCTAGCTCTACTGCTTCCTAGCTGTGTGACCTTCGGTTAGTCACTTTGCCTCTCTGGGTCATCTGCCTGCCTGGCAGAGTAGGGGTGCTGCTCTTAGAGATGAGGGCTGAGACTGACTGCTCTTCCTAGCGCATAAATGAAACTGTACAGGTGAAAATCGCAACCGCAGTGAGCTTCACTGTTAGGAACAGCATGGCACATCAGTAAACATCTGGGAAGTGGCAGCAACAACTGCAAAGAGAAGTGGCTTTAGGGAAATGCTAGGGAAGGAGGGTCTGTTTGCACCCAGGGTCTGAAGCAGCCACAAAGCGGAACAGCCATTTCCCGCCACTATGGACTCTCTAGAGAACAATCAAGGGCCCGAGAGATGCAGCTCGGACTATGAGCTAGGAACATGCCTTTGGTCCCACACAAGCCTGCTTGGGGACAGCCACACTCCTAGAGCCTGGGGCCTGGACAGTGGTAATAGGATCATAATTACTCCTAGCAGCAGCCGCAGCATCTTCCATACTGAGACATGGCTGGCCGGTAACAGCACTTGGAACTGCTCTGACTCGCACTGTCTCAGTGGAAGTGAAGAAGATGTTACAAGGCGGAAAGCTCTTCTCAACCCCCTCTTTAATCCTTTCTGGAAAGGTACAGGACTCAATACATTCAAAATATAAAAAGAAGAGAGTTTCCCAATATTGGGACCATCCACACACAGCCTGCAAGAATGTCCCATGAAAGAATTCCTAGAGTGACAAGGGGGTCATCATATCCTAGAACTTTGGTTCCGTAGCAGCCCTTTGTAACCAGGCAGCACAAAGCCTTCTTACAGAAGACAGGGACAGGGACAGGCTTGGAGAGGGGACACAGCTATTTCCTGGAAGAATCTAAGTCTTTGACTCCAATACAGCACTATTCACACTCTGTGTGTCTCCTGTGATAAAGTCTAACCATTCATCACCACCTCTAGCTCCCTACGTGGCCCTTGGGGGCTGACATGGTAGGCACTTGCTGAGGGGCTAGAACCGGGCAGGTGCGGAGGCCAGGGCAGAGCTGAGATTCCTTCGCCTGGAAAAGCAGAAGACACCACTGCCAGAGGGGAGCGAAGTCAGAGCACAGCTCAAAGAGTCCCGAGTAAGGAGACAAGGTCCAGCGAGGCAGGTCAGGATCTAATGGGAAGTCTGAGTAATTGCATCAAATACCAGTCAGCATTTAGAGCTCACCTTTCCGGCCAGTGAGGACATGACTCATGGCTTCGTCAGCCCTTGTTCCAAAAAGCCCTGGGCACGGTGGGTGCTTGGAATGAAGAGATGCAGCTCCTGCCACCAAGTACACAGATGCCACACCCTGCCCTCCACGGCCCGCAGAGCCCTCTGAAAACCCTGGGCACTGTCTCCTCCGACTCCTACCTGCTAATATCACAAGCCCAGCAGAGAGAACTTTCTCCTTTTCTACTTTTCCCTGATGCATTCAGGCAGAAGAGTCATTAACACTTCACAAGCAATGAAAAATCAAAAGGGGAAGACAATTTTTTACCGTATTTTTTAAACATTTGGGTAAGAAAAGTCAGATGTCAAAAAAAAATCCCCATTTACATCTTTTAAAATATGAGCAATTAATATTTTCCATGGAGGTTCACGCTCCCTCTCTTCATTCTGTTTGCAGGGTATTGTTAAGCCACGCTTTGTAATTTGTTGCATGTTTAAATATTCAGTCTGTATTTCATTTGGGCTACACATTTAATTCAGCCAACATGTTCATTTTAAGATCAATACTGTCATAACTATGTTGAAAAATTAAATTATTGTAACTTTATTTACATTTCTTAAAAGTACTGTGAAAATTATTCTTAACCAGGACCTAATCAATGTTAGAGTCTAAAAATATGCCACTCTGCATGAAGCTATAAAAAGATTAATGTACATTTTTTTACAAGAAATTAGTAGCTTAATGAAGTGGATAAAAACGCTGTCACAATTTTTATTGGATCTAAATTGCATAGTAGTGGAGGTACAGTAAGTGCCTTCTACATAATGACATAATGAGTCATGACTGGTGCTGGAAGGCTAATTTGCCCTTAACTGACACAAAACCAGGGAATTAACATCCCAGTCGCTCTACGCCAATAGCAGATGCATTATTTCATTGCACAGCAGGGTTTTTAACTAAACTCTTAACTGTAGAAATATTGATCTATTCTTCTGTGAAATGATGAAATTGGAATTTTTTAAAAGGACGTCTTAAATTATGGCTGCTGCAGTGACATTTGCTTTCACAGAACCGTGCCTGCCTACAGAGAAGATGCAACGGGAGAAGTTTGGTGAGGCTCGTACCTGTGTTTTAGGGTCTTTAGTCAGAGCAGAAGGGAAGGGGAAATTTTATAGGAGAGCAAATACTGGCATTAAACCAACGTGAGAAAATGACAGACCATCTACAGATGCCCAAGTTCCAG
This sequence comes from Cheirogaleus major, assembly GCA_963574435.1. Lineage (NCBI taxonomy): Eukaryota > Metazoa > Chordata > Mammalia > Primates > Cheirogaleidae > Cheirogaleus > Cheirogaleus major. Next base: position 10,071 of record CAUYPO010120005.1, on the reverse strand, counting down.
AGTGACAGTCTTGAACATTGTCCTAGCCCATAAATTGGTTTACTTTGAAGATTATTTAGTGCTTGCAAGTTGTTTGGGGTAAAGCATCACTAAAGCAGTGATATTCAACTTAAGTCCCATATAAAAATTTAGTGATGAAAGGTAGAATGAGAAGTAGTTGAAGAGGCTCGAGGCCACTGTAAGAGATAAGTATAAAGTTAGAGACACTCTACTGCCCTGGTTTCAATTTTGTCATTCATTCATTCATCCATTCATCCTATATTTATGGGGTACCTACAGATTGCCACGGACCAATACTTACTGTAACTGCCCCTATAGTGGTAATTATTGCCTCTGTCAAACAGTGCAATGCAACATATTTCTTTGTTTAACCAAGTAAATCAAAATTCATCTTGCTTTGAAATTTTCACAATAAACCTTGTACTAACCTCAGATACTCTGAGATGTCACAACCCAGGAATTTAGAAGAAAAAAGAACAATATACTGACTAACAGATATACATCTGACACCTCTTGTGTGTTTCTGTTTGACACTTTGGTTAGCACCAAAAAGAGAAAAAGAAAAAACAAAAAAACAAAGACAACATCAGCAAAAACAGAATTCTTTGTGCTTGAGGAGCTGGGAGACCAAACCCATTTAACTCAATTCAACAAGCCTATATACATTTTTTTAATATAGCCATAACTCACATATGAAGTTAGAATGGCAATTTTACTTAAAATTAATTCATTAAAAAGTTCAAACATAACATTATAGATATTTATTAAAAATATGAAACACTTCACAAATTTGTGTGTTATCCTTGTGCAGGGGCCATGGTAATCTTCTCTGTCTAGTTCCAATTTTAGTATATGTGCCGCCGAAGTGAGCACAAGCCTGTATTATGTCACATGACCTGGGCCTAGGCACACAAAATAGCTAGAGGTAGTTTGATCCAGCCCAGAGGCCAGTGGTTCTCAACATTAACTGATATTAAGTCACATGGGAACAGCCTTATTTAATTACAGTCATTCACCCTATAACGATGATTCAGTCAACAATGGACTGCATATACGACGGTGGTCTCATATGATTATAATACCATATTGTTACTTTACCTTTTCTATGTTTAGATACAGAAATACTTACCAGTGTGTTACAACAGCCTGCAGTATTCAGGACAGTAACATGCTGTACAGCTTTGTAGTATAGGAGCAATAGGCTAGACCATACAGCCTAAGTGTGTAGTAGGCTACACCATCTAGATTTATGTATGTATACTCTATGATGTTCACACGGTGACAAAATCGCCTAACGATACATTTCTCTGAACGCATCTCTGTCATTAAGCAACACATGACTGTAGTTTGAGATAGGCCTGGTATCACTATTTTTAAAATCACCCCAAGTTAGGCCGGCATGGTGGCTCACACCTGTAATCCTAGCACTCTGGGAGGCCAAGGCGGGCGAATCGCTAGAGGTCAGGAGTTCGAAACCAGCCTGAGCAAGAGTGAGACCCCGTCTCTACTAAAAATAGAAACAAATTAATTGGCCAACTAAAAATATAGAAAAAATTAGTCGGGCATAGTGGCGCATGCCTGTAGTCCCAGCTACTCGGGAGGCTGAGGCAGGAGGATCTCTTGAGCCCAGGAGTCAGAGGTTGCTGTGAGCGAGGCTGATGCCATGACACTCTAGCCAGGGCAATAGAGTGAGACTCTGTCTCAAAAAAAAAAAAAAAATCACCCCAAGTTATTCCAGAGTGCAGCTAAGGTTGAGAAGCACTGCCATAGACAGACAGTAAAACAATAAGAGAAACTGCAGAGACCACACTCAGGAATGGGAGGACCTGATCGGGCCCAATCAGGAGCTGAAAGGAAGAGAGCTGCAGACAGGCCAGGCGACGATTCGCAAAAGAAGGGTTTGACACACTGGAAACTGCAAACAATAAACTCAGCGTCCTGCTCTCAGTCTAGGACCATTTTCCGCTGCATGTTAAAAACCAGTAAACATCTCCCCATCTTCCCTTCAATGTTTATAGGATTTTTTTAAGTGCATACGTGTATATTGTTAATTATAAAATGGATACATATTCATTCACTGTAGAAAAATTGGAAAACACTGTTAATATGGTTTAAAAAAAGTAATGAGACTTTTCAAATCTATGTTATTTTTAAAAAGTACAAGAATTAATCTATTTAAAAACATCCTAAAATTAATGGCTAAAGCATGTATGAAAGATCCTGTTTTTGTATTCTCATCAACACTGACTATCATCCTTCGGAAAAAATGGCCACTTGATAAAGAGCAAGGGAAGCGTATTACTTTCATGTGCATTTTTTCCTATTACTAGGGAGGTTTTATAATTTTTCATATATTTGGCCTCTTCTACTTTGTGTGTGTCACACACTAATATCTTTCCTCATTTCATTTTGGAATGCATTTCTTACTGATTTGTAAAATTGCATTAGGAATATTAACTTTGTCTATTACACATAACAAACATTTCCTAGTTTCTCTTGTTTTATTTAATATAATAGTATGTTTTCATATAAAGAAGCTTTTCATTCTTATGTAAACACACACAATAAACAGAATTTGTTGTTAAATTGCCTCTAATATCTCTCTTCCCTACCCTCTTGGTGTGTCAAACAAGCCCACAGGACTTGGAGTCAGAAAACTAACATTCATTTACCCGCTGTGTCATTTAGGGCAGGACATTTCACTTTTCTGAGCCTCTGTTTTCCCCATCTGCATCCTAAATTTTGTCAGGATGAAATTCTGTGGGTACTGTAATGGCAAGGACTTTGCTATCTTGTTCACTGATACATGCCTAGAACCTAGAACAGAACCTTGTACCTAGTAGGCACTCAATGAATATTTGTTGAATGAGATTGAATAAGTACCTGCCTTGGACCCTAGCCCAGAGCAGGCAATCAGTAAATGCTGGCTGAACCTCGCTGACATTCACAGCAAGCCCAGAAATCACTGCTCCTAAGCAGTCTTTAACGGGTCAGAAGCTGTACCTCCCAGTCCTGCTGTGCACGTGTTTCCCGTTACTCACTAGCTCAGGGAAGCCTGTACTAAGCGTATGTGCTGAGTATGAGGCCAGCCCTGTGCCCCTTCATTCTAGCGATTGCCTGCTTTCTCAGGATTTCATTAAACATAGGGAACAACTGGAAAAGGAAGTGAGATGGGCCAATATGTGGACCAGGGGTCTTACAAATGTTGGGGCTCAGAACATGATACCCCAAAGTATGGTGAACACTTCGAATTGAAGGAAAGGTGTTTAGAAGCAAGATCTTTCTGACTTTATCCTGCCCTGCTCTCTCTTACTTCCCTTTCTCCCTCAAGGCAGTCCAGAAAGCCTAGAATTCCTCTCCCCCCAGGTGAGTCATAGCAACTAGAACCCCTCTCCCCCAAAGCAAGCCATAAAACCTAGAAATAGTACTCTAACCTTTCCTCACCTTTCCGTGTAAGAGCTGGCTATAAAGAAATTCTCTGACCTATCTTGTCTGATAGTAGGCCATAAGACCCTCATTCCAGAAGGGGTCCTGTCCTATACCCTGGAGGAAGGAATACTACACAGAGAGGCCAAGAAGAATCCAAACAGACAGGCCTTGCTGAGTTCCCTCCCCCAACCCCCACCTTCAGTCTGTTACCATTAGATCATACACTTTTTGCCCAATTACATTTCTACGCGGCTGTCCATTCTTCATTGAATCTAAGCATAAAATTGGACAGTTTTCCCTGGGTCTTTGACTCTTCGTTTCTGAAGACTCCCTTGTTATGTAAAACTTTGATTAAATAAATCTGCAATGCTTTTATCCTGTTAATCTGTCTTTGTCAGTTTTGTTTCAGACCTAGCCAGGAACCCAGGAGGGTTGAGGAAACTTTTCTTCTCCTACACCGGAGAAGTAAGATTAAGAAGGGAAATGTATGGTCAGAGAAAGTCGGTTAGAGGGGGACCATCCCCAAGGGGAGCTGAAAAACAGAGATACCCCGGACATAACAGAGAAGAAGAAGCTGGCGGCCAGGAGGAGTAAACTAGTGATCCAGGCTTATTCTTCTTCCTGTGACTATTGGCTTAATGTTCTACTTGACCACCAGACAATTATGTTTTCTATTCATGATTTCCCTCACCCAGACTATTTTACTTGCTCATTGACACTTGCACCATATGCCAATGTATCAGTTTCAAGAAAAGCGCTCCTTTTATAGTTTTTACATATATAAGGGGCAGAATTGGAAACCCCAGAAAAAAACGTGAAATCCAGAACATGCAGCCAAGTCCAATTTTGCATTTTTGTTCTAAATAAGCCTCCTAAGTGGCTTATGCTCAGATTCGCTGCTGGCTCTTCACCTTTCTGCAGAAGGCAGTGAAAGGCTAGATTCCCTCTGTCCAGTTGGCACATACAGGTTTGCACACAGATTTAGGAGCTCTTAGAACCCCTGAAGCCCCTCTGTTGACTCCTAGGATCATGTAGTGAACTCCTTGCATTAGAAATTTGCCCTGAAGCATATCCAACAAATCTCAGAATTTAAATTCTGTAATCATTATAATCTCCTTGGCCTCAGAAACACTTTTTTTTTTTTTTTTTTTGCATTTTGCAACTGGTTACAAAAAGTGGATCTTTTTGGTTCATTTCTTTGCAAAGAGTATTTGCTTTCTCACTTATTACCTGCCTGAGCTCCTAGCCAAGAATCATGGCTCATGTAGCATGTAAGTGTATAAGTTAGGGTAACACTAGTTGCTATAACAAATAAAACCCATAATCGCAAAGGCTTAACACCAGAGATGTCTATATACTGCTTATCAGTCCAGTGCAAGTGTTTCTGGTCAGCAGATGAGCCTTCCACTGTGTAATCCAGGAATCCAGGTTCCTTCCACGCCAAGGCTCTGCATTTTCAACAATGGCGCTGTGCTCATCTTCAGCAATCTGGTGGAAAGGGAAAGAACATGGAAGATCATGTATGAGAGAATTTTATGGGCTAGGCCTAGAAGTGGAATACATCACTTCCACTTGCATATTCCATTGGTAGAACTCATGTAGGCATCCCTAATGGCAAGGGAGGCTGCAAATGTTATCCCTGTGCCCAAGAAGAAGAGAAAGCTTATTTGGTAAACAAGTATCCTGCCTCTGCCGCAATGGGCGTTCACAGCCACTCCCAAATAGCTCTGGGGCAAGCTGTTCAGAGTCCCCATGCAGCCATTTCCCCTCCCTCCTTCCTTTTATAGACTCACCCTCTAAGGAGCTCTGCTACGACCAAGAAGGCATACCTTTGCTCTGGCATCAGACAGATGGGACTTCAAGTCCAAGTTCTTCCAATAAAACTAGCAACATATTCTTGCAAGTTCCATAGTGTCTCTATGTCTCAGTTTTCTCATCTGTAAAATGGACCACAACAATAGCTCCAACCTCATGACACTGGATGGATTAAATGAGTAAAGCCCTTAGCTTTATTATAATATTATATTATTATGATATTATGATACTAATGCTACTGCTAATACTAACTTTAACAAAAATAGTGCTATTGTTAGTATAGGCTAGCCCAGATTTTTAAAAGAAGAAAAGAATCTAAGAGACAAGCATTGACGCTCCTTTAAGAATTGAGATAAGATGTGGTAAGGGCCTAGAATGAAAAATAATATCTGTTAAATAAATAATTTTCTAACCATTACCTTGGATCAGAAAGAAATCAAGAATAGCCAGGCACGGTGCCTCACACCTGCAATCCTACCCCTCTGGGAGATTGCTTGAGCTCAGAAGTTCGAGACCAGCCCAAGCAAGAATTGAGACCCCACCTCTACTAAAAATAGAAAAATTAGCTGGGTGTCGTGGTGTCCACCTGTAGTCCCAGCTACTGGGGAGGCTGAGCCAGGAGGATTGCTTGAGCCCAGGAGTTTGAGGTTGCTGTGAGCTAGGCTGACACCATGGCATTCTACTCAGTGCAACAGAGTGAGACTGTCTCAAAAAAACAAAAAAGAAAAAGAAATCAAGAATAAATAATTCAAAGACTTAATGATACATTGGAAGAGGAGAGTCAAGGACCTATTGAGATGTAAAGTGGCCCAGATCTCCATTTTGAAGGTCTTTCAAGGTCTCCAATATTTCTAGGCAAAATTAGGCCTCTTATTCGTTCTCATCCTTCAGGTCTCTTGCCACATTTCAGTGGTGAGCATTCCTTCCTCTCTACCTAGATTCCTTCTTACTGCAATGATCATTCTAAGTTCTTCTGCCCCAGCTATCCTTCCATTATCAACCATGGCCTTCCAAGGCCCAGCTCTGAGCCCATCCCCCAATCCCACTCAGTGTGCTCAGTCTCCACCCAGCCTCATCACTCTAGTAATCCAGAGAATGTTTCCACTGACATCCTGTTGCCCCTGACCTCTACATGAGTTTCTTTTTGCCAAACAGCCTGCCTTTCTCAATTATTCCATTTCCATCGATAGACTGACACAGGCATCATGTAGTGAGTAAACAGAGCCCAAAGAGCTTCAGTTTTAGACATCTAACCAGGAAGAGCCACGGTACAGGAGAAAAGCATCCTCCAAGCACAGAAATGGCAGACAGCTCCATTTCCAAAGTCAAGACAAGTATCAGAGAAATGGTTGATAGTGTCATAGGCTTACTTCACAGTTCATCTTCCAAAGCTATGCCACCAGTGCCTTTTCTGGGACAAAGCCCCAGTATGGAGAATGTCAGCACTGCTTTTCAGAACAAGATAGGGCCAGTCTGCTCAAATAAAATAACATTCCCTTTTCAGCAGACTCATTACCTGGAACACAAAATTCACATGCCAACTTGGATAGAGACAGGAGAGAGGACATGGAAAGAGAGGATAGTATAGTCGCAATTCACTAAAATGTGTGCACCGGTACCTCTTTTAGAAAAGCAAAAAGAACATTGTGGATTAACATTCCATTTTTATAGTCCAAGCTTCTATCTGTTCTTCAGGTTATATTGTAATAAACCAAATTATTTGTCTCCCACATGCCTTCTGATATTTTATGACTTCAGCTCAAAAGATGCTTTTTAAAGTGCAAGAATCCTAAAGTGGAAGTTGTAGCACTTTGTGGGCAATACGTTGGTAGTTTGCAGTAAGGGGAGGGACTAGTTTCCTGCCATTCAGTTCCTCATTATAACTGTCCTTTGCAATTTTTTTCAATTATATTTTTAAACAGATCTGAAGATGCATTGATATTTCTAGTTCTTTTTACACTAAAATTTGTCTTTGCAGAACAAAGTCACAGCTGGGGATTGTGGAGAGATGATATGGCTCTAGAAGAAAGAAAAACAAGTGCCCATGGAAGGATAACGTGCTACAGCCTTTTACTTTGCAGTATTTTCTCTCTAGAACCCAAGTGTGAAGTAATTTCAATAAACCTCATTCGAGGCAAAGAAAAGTGATGAAAGCAGATATTTTGATTCAAATATGTGGCATTTCCTTCCATGGGAGTCTTTAAGAGCACACATATCTACAACAGATGGCTTAGGGAGCAAGAAGTTCTGCCTGCAATAGGAATGTGAATAGAGCTGCCTTCTTAAGTCCCCTTTGTAACTCGTAATCCATAAAGCAAATGATATTATGACCTTCGTTCTATCCCACCTCTTGTTAAAAAGCGAAAATCACAAACTGCTCCACTTCCAATAAAATGTCTCAAATCAGTCCTGAATATTATCCCAGAGGAAATAACTTCAGGAATTCTTTGGAGCTCTTAAGTTGTTAGATGTGTACTTGGGTGATAACAGGCAATACAAACTTTCAGAATACAGCAAATATGCAAAGCCAGAAGACTGGAAGCTGTGGTTAAATAATACAACACCGCCACCTAGAGGCCAAATACTAAGGACTCGGACACCACCAGCAAACAGGGTGGAAAGCTAGACAAGCTACTTACTGCCCAGACCAGCAAGGCACCTCTCTGCCTTCACAACAAAGCTGGGATAAGAGGAGTTTTAAATGAGCAAGGGCTTTTCCTCAATAATGGGATATTGAGGAAATGCTACAGAGTAGTCAAATATGCCTCCCCATTACTACCTACAAAGACAGCTGCTGAACTAGCCAACCAAGAAACCAGTGTGGTAATGGTTGTATTAAGATACTTGGGAAAAGGTACAAAAGTCGTATTTCCAGTCTCACTGAAAATGTTTCAATAAAGTGTCCTTTGGTGAGTATTTATTATACACTGCTTGAACAGGCATTTCTTAAAGGGTTAAATAAACTTAGAAACATGAGATATAAACCAAGGCAAACAGGCTTCTTTATTGCAGGTCATTTCAGGGCCTTTAATATTTGACTATACACAGTAAAATCTCCAAAAAGAGACTACAGAATGCACATTTCCAAAATTTAACTATAGAACCCTTTTTCTGCAAAACACACGAGAACCCTCCCTCCCTACTAAGAAAACAAGGTCAAGGGGTGGCTTAAGGATGCAGGTTCTGGAATCAAACTGCATGGGTTCCAACTCTTAACTCCACCACTCACAATTGAGCTTCTCTGTGCCTCAGTTTCCCCATCTGTAAAATAGAAATATAGTACCAACCTCACAAGGTGTTGCGAAGATTACATGAGGTAATACATATAAATACCTAAAATAATTACTAGTTGTTATCTCTTCATATCCTTCTCTTGGATGCTATGTGTGTCCAGAGTCTCCTAACTCTGGTGAAACAGTTCAGGAAAGCTACCATTAACAGAAATACACTCAGCTATGCCCAACTGCTGCCCATATTCCCTTTAGAGACTATGTTCCTATGGGCCCCTGGAGAGTGGGGAAAAGGGGAGTATTTAAAGTTACTTCACTAGCTGAGATGGAAAAGAGTAACAATATTCACTAATAATTTCTTGAATAATTGGAAGAGCTTTTAGCACTTACAAAACAAAAAAGAACAGATAGCCTTACCAAAGTCCACAAATCACACAGTGCTTTCCCCAACAAACCTTGTAACTATCATCATTTTCTCTTTTATTAATACATCATTTGTTTCTCTGTACAAGCACAGATTCAAAATGCAGAAGGTAAATCAACACAACTCACAAATACCTCCGGCATCCTATACGGGAACATCATTATATACGGGCATGTCTGTATATACGAATGTGTGAATGGGAGAGGTAGTGACATGTGAAACAGCTAAAATACCTTGCTGCCTAAGATTTTAAGCGTTTTTTAACCACCTGTCCCAGCTCTCTTTGAAGTAGACTCGTAAACCCAGCAGGATACAAAACATTTCAGGCAAACCCTTAATAGTTTTACAGTATTCTTCCATTTTCTTTTTCCTGAGTTGTCTCCCTTCCACGTTTTATTCCTATTTCACCATTTTTCACTTTTTTTCCTTAATCACTCCCTGAATTTATAATTTTCAGTAGTAGGAAAAAGTAACATTTATTGGGCATCTATGCAGCATATATACCTTGAAGCATTATCTCCATTGAACCAATGGAGCCTGAGGCTGGAGCTGCAGGTAAAGGTAGGCAGCCACTATGTCTATAATGAGGCTGGCCACCCTTGGTACACCAGAACTGTGCCAGTTCACACCTGTGGCTCAAGCATCATTATCGACATCCCTTCCACTCTCAACAGTATCTGGTTTTAGCTAAATGGTCATCCCAACTATAAGCCTCAACAAGGCTTCGTTACCCCTCTGGACCTCAGTTTCTGTAATTTGACAAAGGAGACAAGATTAGATAAAGTTGTAAAAAATTTTTTCTGTTTCTGTGATTCCCGTTTCAGAGTTTTAAAACCTAACTTCTAAAGTAGTTAGAAGTTTCAATTATGAAATTAAAGATCTCTTCACTGGGTACAGTGGCTCATACCTGTAATCCCAGTGCTTTTGGAGGCCAAAGCAGGAGGATCACTTGAGGCCTCAAGCTCAAGACCAGCATGGGTGACAGTGAGACCCTCACAGCTATAAAAAATTTGAAAATTATCTGGGCATGACGGCATGTGCCTATAGTCCTAGCTGCTTGGGGGGCTGAAGTGGAGGACCACTTGAGCCCAGGAGTTTGAGGTTATAGTGAGCTATGATCGTGCCACTGCACTCCAGCCTGGGCAACAGAGCAAGACCCTATCTCAAAAAAAG
>CAUYPO010119999.1:0-20414 GCA_963574435.1 Cheirogaleus major | reverse complement strand
TGGGGTTCGAGAAGAAAGAAAAATTATCACTGTTCATGAAGGGACTAGAGCCATATTGCTTCTGTCTCATCCACACCTGATAGAAAGTTGCTGCAGACACCTTCTCATTGGTGCAATAATTTTTCCTACTTGGCTTCTCATCTTCAACTTTGAATTTGTTTTTTTATGGATTACAAACCTGAATTTTCTCTTTCAAGCTTTTCTCCACTGATGTCTGCCAGGTTATTTAAATGGTATCTCTTTTATACACTGCTTCTTGAACTATCTCTGCCCCCAATAAATGATGTTCTCAGAGGGCTCTACCCTGTCCCAAGCTTCCATACTACTACTTCCAGCCTAATGTAAAGAAAAGAAAAGTAAAATTTAAATACCTGGCATATTGAAGCTTGTTAATTAAGGGGTAAACTAACCTGAGGGGAGTTTAGGGAATTTTGATATCAGATTAGAATAAATCACAAATGATATAGATAATGATGACCCTGAATCATCAATAATGGTTAACTATTGTGGAGGAATACCTGGTATTAGAATGTGAGAGAATGTGACTGACAATTTATCTTTCTTTCCATAAAAAGTATTTAAAGTTGAGGGAGGCAAAAGGCCAGGAAATAAACTTATTTGATTCCTTCAAAAATATATATGTAGCATTTAGTATTTGCCAGGCACCGTTTTAGGCAAGCCAGGGAACAAAAAAGACAAGAATTCATGTCCTCATGGAACTTACATTCCTCTGGTAGGAGCTAGTTAAATGATGCATCGTCAAATTTACACAGTGAAAGAATTACTCAAGGACTTGTTCCATATAATGTAAAGAGAGAATCTATAAACATGGAAGAAGTGGAGAGCAAGAAACTGCAGGAGCAAAGAAATGAGTGAGGCAATTGTGTCTACATAATTGGAGATAAAATCCTAGATGGCTTCAACATTATAAGTGGATTGGAGGGAGTAAAGTAAAAATATGCCAAAGTTGTCATCCTGTTCACACAGAAGAGATTAGGATGTTAAAGGAGAAGGTGTAAGAAGCATATGCTAACCAACAGAAGGTGTGGCAATATTGCTATCAGAAAGTGGAATGTGAGGAAAAAGTATCAATTAGAATAAAAGGAACTATTCCATATTTCTAAAAAGTATTTGCCAAAAAGATATGTTAATGATACTAAATGGCAAATGCAGCAAATAGTGTAAACAATAACATATTTTCAGTTCTGGGCAAGAACAAAAGAAACACAAATCAACACAGATATATAACTCTTTTAGAAGAGGGCAATGTACAAAACATGTAATGAATGAAATGTCAGCAATATCAGCACAAATGAAGACAGCATCAGAAGCGAATATCGAATAGGGACCAGAGGACCTTCTCCGAAGCAAACAGCACTTAACTAACACTAGTAAAGGAAAATGGAGGTCACCTTTGAGTATTTTAATACTATCATTAATGGAAAGGTCATTCAAATTCCATCCATGTGAAAAAACAATCAGAGTAATTATGGAATCACAGACTACACCAGTGTGTGGTCTGATTATTAAATAGGCAATGATGTCATTTTGGGTAGATGTTGTGCTGCTTCTCTGCTAAGTTTATTTGAAGCAAGGCTACTTAGGGCCTGTGGGAACACCTTATTAGGAGCAAATGTGTCTTTGAGAAAGAATGAGCAAATCTAGGTCTTTCTAGCTATAATCTCAGAACCATTAATTTTCCTAACATTAACTGGTTTAGGTTTTATGCAGTTTAGGTATTTTGTTGGCTATTAATACAACAATAGGCAAAACAACCATTATACAGACAAAGAATTGGATTTATTTTCTGAATGCTTCCATAATCCATTATATTAGCTATGGAACAGACATATAAACCTCATCAAATTGCCATGAAGTTATTGTCTGAAACCATGTCTGGCACCCAGAATAGTCAATAAAGGTTTTCTTTATATTCTGGATCATATTTATGTCAGATTAAGACAGTGATTAAGAAAAATAAGACAGCACTGAAGAAAGTGGGTTTATACTATATAACTAACGGATGAGATAATCGAACTCGTGCCCACAGGAAATTTTAAGATTTTAGCATACAAGGAAAGGACAGAACCACCTTCTCTGGAAATGTTAAAGAAAGGGTAAGGTCATTGATTCAGCAAGTATTTCCTAAGCACGTAATATGTAGCAAGCACTGTGTAGCGTTAGATAAGACCAGGTTCCTATCCTTAAAGGGTTTACAATGTGGAAGTAAAAAGCAGTCTCATGGAATAGATAAGTCAACAGAGGGCATTATGGGGCACCAAAGAGGAAGCAGACAGCAAGACTATCATAAATGCTTCTTGCTTGAGTAGAGCCTTGCTAACTGATTGTTTGCTAGGGCAATTATCTAGACGTGGAAACCATGTTTGATGTGACCTAGGGGGAAAATATCTCTTAATGTTTTCCTTACATAAAGGATTCACTAAATCACTCTTCCAGTGCTATCTATATAGGATTTTATTACAATCAAATTAACATGATATAATTTTCTGAACTTTTGTACTACGTTCTAGCTAAATTTAAATGTTTGGTTGCTTCAAGATTTCACCAGGCAAAAAAATAAAACATTTGGTATTTTTCTAGAGGAAGGCATGGAAAAGGTATGGACAGGACACCTAAAAAAATCTTCTTAGAAATGCTACTAAAGAGGAAATGCAAAAGGCAGGTAAATAAAGAAGATTTCCAAAGTATTTTGACTTCTAAGAAGCAATGGGGATAGGACTGGAAAGGCAATGGAAGATGTTCTGAACAGAAGATATGCAAAGCCAGAAACAAGGCAGATAAGCAAGAACCAAATGGTGGAAAGAGTCTGAAAGGGTCCTAACAGTAAAGACAAGAGGCAGGCACCATGTGGGTCATGGATCTGAGAGCTAAAACAAGTTAAAAACATGGGAGAAAATATTTGGGACCTTGGTTACCAAGCTTATATATGCTACCAAAAGCATGATTCATAAAAGAAAAAAATTAGACTTCATTAAAATTAGGAACTTCTCCTCTTGAAGATAAATAAAGAACAGGCCACAAACTGAGAGGATATATTTGCAAAATCTAACAAATGCTTATAACTTAATTACAAGAAGACAATACCCTTAAAATATGTTAAGTACTTTAATATTCTTATAAATATATCTTATCATTATAAAGTTAATGGTGTTACTATTAATAAGGAACTTGGGATGGCATGTTACTATGGATTTCTTTATATAGGAATATAAAATAATTTAGGGACCACATAGTCAAATAATTTGTTTTTAAGTTAAACCAAGCAAACAAATATATTAAAATATTGCCTCTCTTTAATATATGAAAATGCTTCTCAGGATAAGTTTTCTGCTTTTTAAAAATTATCTTGGTGGAGTTTTGTTCATTCATTTCCACAAGACCAGCACCCCTTGTGACCAGTATTTGTGAGGGAAAAGGAGGAAGGCTTGGTGAGGAATGGGAGGCTCCAATATGGCCTTTTCTAATGGTGAACATTAAACTGGTCTAATATGGCACTCCTACTTTCTATTTTGGCTTTTTTTATAAAACAGTCCATCTACAATTCAATAAATGATTTTTATATTATTTTAAAGATACTATCCCATGAAAAAATGGTGTTTATATTAATATCTAAATAAAATAATGACGGGACTGCCTTTTATTTTTTTCTTTAAGGGGTTATAATGACAAATTCTTACAAAAGAAACAACTAGAACTCTTATTACTGAAACAGATTGAGTTATGGCATGAAATGTCATATAACTTATACATTCCTTATTTTTAAAGATACAAACAGTACAAAAACGCCTTGAGAGTAAAGCATTCCTGGAAAAGTACATACATATTTTAGACCACTATGAACATTTAACAAATTATTTCAAGATTTTTATAGCCTCAAAATTTAAAAATATGAGTTACAAAAGCATCCTATAGAAACTTAGAAAAGGATAATTACATAATGAACCTATTATGTACATTGGAGCTGGAAGAAGCACAACATTCAATGCCACGCTTTGCATTAAGCAATTGCTCCCATTTTTCCTATTTTTAATCTTACACATTCACTTTGCTTTTGATCTTTGCACTTGGTGCTTTATGTATGACAAGTACTCCAAAGTCTTTAGTGCACCACGAAGAGACAGTATTTGAAAAAGGTCATCAGAGCAGCAAAGAATAAAAAAATACATCAAGCTGTGGTTTTTCTCCCAACTCCCACATGTAGCATCCATCAGTCTTTCATATTCCCAAGAGAAAGTTCAGGCACTAGCGGTCTAAGTTTAAATTCAAAATTTAGATAGAAAAATTCTCAGCATGTTTTTATAGAAACCTTTGTTTGGTCTGGTCCCAAAGGTTTGTCTCTTCCTTCCTCTATGACCCAGACAATTGACATTCTGCTTACAAAAGGAGACTCAGAAGTACATGCGATGTTGCCCAAGGGCTGCCAAATTGTGTCTACTTTAATGTTATTTTTCTAATTTAAAAATATCAAAGGCAACAGAAATGAAAACAAAATAGCAAGCCATAAAGAAGAGGTGACTTGAATCAAAATTTGAATCAATTTAGTTTGTACAGAGAACCGAAATTTAACAGCTCTGGTATGAATACATGAAGTAAGGAAGACATTTTACATGATGGGTTAGTATTTTTTTTTTTAAACAAGTTATGATTTGATGCTTCCAGAACAAGATTCTTCTTATGAAACATTTACAAAAAGCATTTACAGTTATGTATATACTATTCCTTCAAGGAAAGTTATTCAGATAATAATATAAAAAGGTGATAAGAGAAAATGGACTGAACCAGTTTGCACTTAGCACACAGCAGGGCTTCCTGGTGGATATGATGCCTCATGAATCTCTTCTCATCTCTGTCATTTGATTCATCACTGTTTCTTCCCATGTGGTCTGAAGGCATGACCATCAGTACACTGATTCTGGAATCTGAATCTCTAAGAGATACCTGTATAGCGTCACAGGCTACTTTTAATTTTAGGGGAGGAAATCTATATAGGATGCCTTATTTCTAGTGCATTACATCTGAAAGCAGTAAGCATGAATGACACTCCAGTTTATCACTAAGTATTTACTTGATTTCAGACACAAAGATGTCTTTGGTTCATTTTCTTCTAGCAGATGCTCTTACAAGGTTCAGGTTGGGACCAAAAAAAAAAAAAAAAAAGTGGTCCTTTTGTCACTTTAATAACCACTGCTAGGAAAATAGAAAAAGCAGGTAAATTAAAACTAGTCAATGGCCTGTTATCAGTGCAGATGATCTGCTTTGTAGATTACTGCAGCCACATTCTATTTTTGTGCAGAGCCAGTATAAGAGGCCTGAGGAGGGTGGGCTGGGACGGTTCACAGACTCTAATTCGTGACTCTGCATTCATAATTTTGACCTTCAAATGTCACTGAAGTACGTTTCCAAGTAAAAGTGCTTCTTCCTTTTGGCACCTGTCTATCTTGGCCATAATCCCTGAATCTCATTTTGAGAAACAGGATTCTATTGACACTGTTTAAAGAATCCTTTTAACACTGACTGTACTACACACTCCACATTTACGTATTTGACAATTATTGTCTTGTCTTATAAATTAACATCTATTTTATATTTTTCTTGACATTTATTGTCTCCCTAATAAGGTTTTAAGCTCTTTAGAGAACTTTGACTTGCCATTAACCATTAGTTCGTTCGTTCATTCAGCAAATAAAGTGACTCCTGTTCATAGCACCAAATGGTTATTGTGGGAGTTGTAGCATGTAATTAAAATACAAAGGTAGAAGGCGATATGATGTTATAAGAAAAACAAAAATATGTGATGGTAGCAGAAAGAAGGTAAAGATTATTTCTTATTGGTGAATAGCAGAAGAATCTGTGAAGGAAAGAACAAGTTTGAGCCCCTTAAAGGAAGAGTAGGGTTTAAAAGTTAAAAATGACATCTATTATTTTGTTTTCCTACTGTAAAAACATCATGTTTACTGTTAGGAAAAAAATGGAAAATATAGAATCGTTCAAAAAGAGGGGAAAAACAGCAGCCATTTACCAACTAGCTAGAGATAATGACTGCTAATAGTATGTTGAATATGACTAAAGTTATTTGTTCAGAAATTCATTTTTTAAAAATGTGATTAAACATACTGTATTGTACTCTTTTTGTTTTACCTAGCAACATATTAATTCATCATAACTATTCTTCCCATAAAATTACTTGTAATGACTTAATTTAAAATTATTTTCATGACACAATTATTTTTAATGACTTTCACTATTGGTATTCATGGACCTACTAATATTTATTTTAGATATTTTAGCTTTTAAGAATAGGTAGGATTTTAACCAGGCAAGATCTGGCAGGTAAGGGGGGTGAGGGTAAGGAAGAGTGTTCTAAGGAGAGAGTACAACCTGAGCAAGGGTGTGGAGATGGGAAAGTGAGAAGTGGGCTCAGGGAACAGTGAACACTTTAGTTTTTGAGGAGGATTAGTAGGCCCTAAATTCATGACAACACTCAAGCCAGACTCTGGAGAGTCTTGAATACTAGCTATCACCAGAAAGCAGCGTTGGGCCACTGAAGATTTCTTAAGAGAGAGATATGAGATTTTAAAGATTTTTGAAGCAAAAGTAGATGGTGGATAGAAATACAGAATAGAGGCCATAATTGTATGAGGAGATTGGTGTTCTTAAGTGAAGCATTCTCCCTGCCATCATTTTTTCTAATTCATGTCTCACAGACTCCCCAGCTTCTTTATATAAAATACAGACTATTTAAAATTTTTTTTAACTTAGATCTTCCTTTTCTTCATCTAGCTAAATCCGATTCATTTGTCAAAACCTAACTCAAGCATCATTCATTGCCTTTGGAAAGGCTTTCCTGATTGTATTACCACAGAACAATTCAGCATGTATCTCACTGAATGGCAATCACAGATTTACTTGTCTGACTCTGTCTCAAATGCTAGCTTCATGCCACACAGTTCTCAATACATGTTTGCTGAATAAATGCATGAAAATTCCCAAGTCCCCAGGGTTCAAATGCCACTTAAATTGGGAAACTAAATTTATACTAAAGAAGGTCTGGGTAGGCAAACTAAAATCCACAATTTTAGAAATAATGAAATTCCATAAAAAGGGAAAGTCACTAAGGAAAATAAGTCAATTATTTTTGGAAGCTTATTCTCACAATTCTTACAATAGGAAATCTATCACAGTTAACAGCACTAGCGCACAGAAGCAGACTCATTAGGGAACTGTTTGAAATGTTCAATATCAGAACAAGAATATCAGAACTCATTGCCAGTGATCAAATAAACCCACTAGCAATGTATACTCCAGCAGAACATTCCAACAAGAAGATAAATAGTTTACAAAAATTACAGTCCAGGCACGATAGATCAAAGGGAATAGAATTTAGAACAGTGGAAATTTTACAGCCTTCCCCTATTGCTGATCACAGCAGTAAATTGCATTTTAAAGTGTTTTCATAGAAATAGTCCCTAAGAAAACCTGTGTAACACTGAACTGCCAGCAGATTTTTATTTTATTTTTTTACACACTGATTTTGCAGCAATGCCAGCAGATTTTAAAACACAATTGTGTCTCTCAGAAGATAATAAAGACCTGATTTAATCTAATTGTGTATCTATTTATGATTGATTGAAAAACAGTAAGTCCACAGTCCTGACTGGGTTGTGAAGAGAGTAAGGGGCTACACCAAGCTTCATCACAATGCAACCAGTATGAAATCCACATAACTTAGCAGTTTTCAAAGAATACTATGATATTTCTGGGTTAAATAGCCTGGGAGAAATAACTGGCTGGGTCCTAGTTTAGCATAATTTACTTACCAAGGGTGTTCTACCTCCTCTTCTCCACTTTGCCCTTGAGCATGGTCCAGATATCACACTGTTTCTCTCCTCTACTTCACCTTCTTTCTTGGCCCACTATAACATGATCTTGCCCCTGTCACTTTACTGAAAGTGCCTTGGCCTCCTTGTGATCAAATGCTATGCACACTCTTGGTCTTATTTTTCCTGACCTTTCAGTAGCAGTTGACATTACTGACCACTGCCTCTTTGAAACCCTTCCTCTACCTTGTAAGACACCAGACCACCTTTTTATTCACAGAAACACAACTATTTTTAATGCAGCACCAAACAAATACAATTCAAATTCTAGCTCATTATTATTTTGTAACTTCCCTCACCAAAATCAGACCACCTTTGACTACCCCTTCTTGGTCTCTTCTGCCCATAAATTCCTTAAACATTGATGTTCCCCAAGGATTGGTCCACATGCTCTTTTCATCTCCATCTACAGGTATGGGCTCTCTCTGGATAATCTCATACACATTTATGGCTCCGTCATCTATATATTCATGACTCCTAGAGCTCTACCACAAATCCCTTTGTTCCAGAGCTTACCTAGATGCCTCCAGACAGCTCCAGTTTATTACCCTACAGCTCCTAAAATTTATCATGACTCAAACCTGTTCTTTCTCCTATGGTTCCACTATCAGAGAATGGTACCACCATCCACTAAGTTGCTCAAATCATATTCCTGAGTGGTGTGATTGATGTTTCGCTCTATTTCTATCCTATTCTAAAGAAAAACTCTGTCCACTTTATGAATTTAAGGTCTTTCAAATCTATCAACTACTGTCTATTCATACTACAATTCCCTTAGTTCAGTCTACCATCACTTCTTACCTCCTGGCTTGTCTTTGGTATTAGTTTCCTTCAACATGGTTTCTACACTGCAGAAAAAGTGCTATTTCTATAGTGCAAATATGATTATCTCATAACCTTATTTAACAAATCAGATTATCTTCAAAAGTCTAAATCCCTTAAAATAGCTTATAAGGATTTCATTATTTGGCTGCAGCTTATTTCTTCATTCTTACTTTTTAAAAAATACTTGCTCCTATTCCCCACTCATTACAAATCCACTTAACTGTATCATCAATTAGAACTCCTCTCCTCGTCTAGTCCTCAGGGGTACCATGAGAAACTTTGTCGAATATCTTGGTGAGATCCAGATATAACCACAGTATTTCCTTAATCTACCAACATATAGGCACTCCCAAAAAATGAACAAAAATAAGTTTCTTGCTGAGTTCATGCAGGCTTCTGTTGACCATCACTTTCTCTTCTAAGGACTCACAATCTATTATCCATTTTAAAATTGTGTAAGAGAGTATCATCTAGCTCACTGGTATAAAGGTTTCAGTGTCTATGTTTTCACTCCTGTGAAAAATCAAGACAATATTTGTAGACTCTAGTGTTTTAGCTCCTCTTTTACTCTCCATGAGCCCTGAGATTACCATCAGCAGTTCAGTCATCGCACTAGCAGGTCTTCTTTTATTCTGGGCTACAATTCAACGTTAGCCAGGAAACTCATTCCAAGTGTTCCTCATCACTCCTAAACAACAAGGACCTCTTAGCAATAGCTCCTCTCTTTTCCCTGTTATACTTGTTAAAATGATCACATCCTTTCTAAATACTGGCTCTATTCTTCCTAGTTTGAATATTACCCCCTGAAAATGCCCATTTCTCTTTTTAATTTGACTACTCTTCAGATTTTTCAATAACCTCATCTCATTTTAATTTTAAGCCGGCTGATGGTATTCTCACAGAGTTTCTCACTAGATAGGATCCTAGGCAGTAACTTATCAGTTACTTAAGACACATCAGTATCTGGTTCATTCATTGCTGAGCACATGGAAGACTGCACTTCTTAGCCTCCTTACAGTAAGGTGGCCCATATGACAAGGAAATGTGACTGTGTAACTATGTCTTACACTAGATTCCTTTTTCCTTTCATCTTTATCTAAATGTTAATGATTAAGTGATACAAGATGAGAGTTTCCTCTTCCTGTGTTCTTTAGCCCACTCATTCTTTGATTTTCATCTTGCATGTAGAGGTTTTGCTTCCACTTTACTTCCTATAAACAAGCTTCTTTCCTACTTCCATTTCTCAATTTTTTATTCTATCTTCCCCAACAAATTGGAACCCAGAAATCAATTCATCAAGGCTTTTACCTTTTATACTGGAAAGATCATCTTGTGTTTAATATTCCTAAAACTGGTGATATACTTAAGCAGAAAAATTAATGTGGCGCAATCTCTGAAGGTATTTTCCTTGTTCCTTCAGTTTTCATACTTTTGGTAAAGGTTCATAAATGTTACAGCTATCCCTGACACCTGTTGAAAAGAAGTATAATGACCAAGCATCTGTTACACCTGTTTTCTGGTTTTAATTGGCAGAATTCTCAGAATTAAACTCCTAGGGTGAACCCATTCTTACAGCATGTGATTTTTGCACTTTCCCCAAACATGAGTACTAGCATTAATTGTACTCTTGCTAGTTTCTGTAAATCCAGAGAATCTTAAACAAATATAAGACAATGATTTGAGAAAACATTTGTTGAAGTCAGTGAAAAAGATCACTAAGAGAAATATGATCATCTGTTACTCCCTTGACACTTGATTCTTTCTGGTGCTTCCAGGCAAACTGTGCATAACATTTTGGAGCCAACACCTTTATTTTTGAGATGAGAAAATGATGCTCTGTAATTGAAGTGACTTTCCCAACATCAGAGACAGTGTATTGATAATGGTTGAAAGCAAGGACTATAGAGCCTGGGTTCTAATTCAGGCTTTTTTCCTTAGTTTTAGAATGACTTTTTGTCTTTGTAAAATAAGGCATATTTTTTGATAAAGAATCAAGAAATAGAAAAGTACAAAGAAAAATAATCATATCAAATCCTATCACTTGAAATATCTCCCTATGTATATATTTAACCAGAAAAATGTAACTAACTCAATGGATAATGTTATTGATATTATAATGCTGCTTTGCTGCTTTTTAATGAAAATTCAAATGAATGTATGAATTGACTTGGTTGTGCAGAAGCTTTTTAATTTAATCAAGTCCCATTTATTTATTTTTGTTGTTGCTGTGATTGCCCTTGAGGGGGGTTTTCATAAATTCTTTTCCTAGGCCACTATCTAGAAGAGTTTTCCCCACATTATCTTCTAGAATTCTATGTTTTCACGTCTTAGATTTAAGTCTGTCATCCATCTTGAATTAACTTTGTGAGTGTTGAGAGATATGGATCCTGTTTCAATTTTCTATTAATACATGTGGCTATCCAATTTTCCCAACACCATTTATTGAATAGGGATTCTTTCCCCTAGTGTATATTGCCATCTACTTTATCAAAGATCAGATAGCAATATCTGGGTTCTCTGTTTGGCAGAAATTATTTCATAACATTAAGGAAGGAAGGAATCATCCCGTACTCATTCTACAAAGACAGTATCACCCTGACACCAAAGCCAGGAAAGGAAACAACAACAATAAAAATTATAGACCAATATATCTCTTATGAATATAGATGCAAAAATTTTCAATAAAATTCTAGCAAACCAAATTCAGCAGCACATGAAAAAAAAATCTACCACGACCAAGTGAGCTTCAACCCAGGGATGCAAGGATGATTCAACACACACTGTTAATCTGATTTTAAAAGACCACATAATGTTCTTAAAGCTCAATAATATAAAGTGATATCTCCAAAATTGTACATTCTTAATGAATTTATTTTATACTGTAACTTTTTAAAAAATGGTGGCAATACGGCAGGTAGTGCATAAAGCTACAGGTTTCATGTTTCCTTCCTTGACGCAGTTCTAAAAGTCCACTGAAAGGGCTTTGCTTTCTTGAACACGGTAACTAAACAGAAAAGGTAGCCAGCCATAAGTACGATATAGGCATGTAAATGCAAATAATTTTATAGTGAAATTACTCTACAAGTACTTGGAATTCAATATCTAAATTATATTTGTTTTATAGTTTACATACACACATATAAATCTGAGACATATGTTGACCTTTTTTTCATGACAGCAATCATAATTCAATACTATTCCAGAGGGCTGTATGAGTCCTAAACCTGACATTTATATTTATTAATGATTTATACCCTACCTAATTCTAATGGGTTTATGGTATTCGCAGTACCTCTAGCCTTATGTTGTCTCTGTAAAAAAATTAAAACTGGTGTCCCCTCTGGGTGGGCAAATGGATTGCAGGCTACATTTATTTCCTATATACCCCTAGGTGCAGGGCACAAACTACATCACTATAATGACAATTCTGGTAGATTAAAACATAAATTTTGGATTTAAAAAATATAGAACATCTTAACACCTTTCGTACCGCATAGAAATCTCTAAGACATACGCCAGCGACCTCATGTTTTTGGGCAAACTGCACGTTATTTAAATCATTATAACTACAGTGAAAAACGAGAAAACTCGTGAGCGGTCCTTTACAGATGAGGCGCGAAACAGGAGAAAACTTGTGAGCGGTCCCTTAAGGTGTTAAATGGAAGAAGAAGAAAGAGGTGATGATATACCAGATTTATTTTATTCAAGATCTGATTTTGATTCCACATTTTTGGCAGCTAAGACAGAAACAGAAATAAGTAGCGTTACATCATCTTATTTCCTCAAGCTTGTATAAATGTAAAAAATCATTTGTACATAAAATTTTTCCTAGACCTAAACTCCTACAGAGATATCAGTTACTTCCCGGAATAAAAGATTTTGACTATCTACAACCGTGGTCGCCTGAAAGTCTCAGAAATGCCATACAAACTGACAATTCTTGCATTGATCTTTCCTAAGAGCAGGAAGCACAACAGTAAACCATAATTCCAAGAAAATGCATCTTCAAGGAGCTAAAAATAATATAGTAACTTGCTTTCTGGTTTTGGAAGTTATGAGACAAAACTTAGAAAACCTTTTTGAATGGTTGTAAACATGTCCACTGGGCTATTTATAAAACATCAGAAAGATGAGATGTATTTTGAGGAGGTGTTGGGCTGCTGTCATATGATGCTTTGACCACAGCTCTGTGACTTATTTTCTGGGTCCCTGTAGTTGTAATTGTAATGACAACAATCTATTTCTAAAAGTTTCTTTGCTAGAACAGTATCTTCTGGAGTTGAGTTCTCCAGTAATTTCTGCTACAGCAAATGCCCTAATTTATCAATGAAGGAAAATATATCCCATTAGCAAAAGCAAAACAGAAATCACACACCCTAGTCATGTTTTCTAACTTTGCATATATTTCTCATCTTTTACCTTGGGTAAATATATGTCTGTAGCTTTTGTTTGGGTTTGTAAATTTAGAAATCTCTGCACATTTTCTTTTCTTATTAAGTTTCTTGTTTTATGGTCTTTGCAGTTAAAATTTAGTATATTGTATAAAAAGCAGAAAACCTAATTTTTCATTTGAATTTAGTAGACTTGCCACAAATTCAATTTATCTGAATTTAACCTTATGATTCCAGTTCTTGTGTCTCAAAGGAAAGTGTGGAAAAATATTACCCACAATACTCAAAAATAGAGAAAACAAATATAAAGTGATTTAAAAAAATCTGAAACCTCCATCAAAAAAGTATAGCACAGCAGGAAAGCATCATTCAGTGAATTACAACAATTTTCTGTTCAGCAATGCCATTTTAGACTATTTTCCACTTTCCAAGAGGAAAGAAACTAGTCAAAGATAACAAGCTCTTCAAAATACTTGTCTATAATTCATTTTAGAGCTTATTACTTCCAACATAATACCAATTTTATAAAATGCCATTTTGATTACCTTAAAATTATTTAGTCATAATTAAATTATAATGTATTCTGTTTATATGACTCAGAGTAAATTATAAGAAATTTACAATGGGCGCTACTTCAAGATCAAACATTTAAAAAGTCACAAATAAGTGACAGATTGTTCTGATAACAATAATACAGCAAAGACACATGAAACTTCATTTCCAATACCATATCAGTAATACGTAAGGAGAATACTAATGACAGGGAAAAAATAACTATCACTTTAAAGACATGTTAGCTTCTGGGATCTGAAAAGGGATAATGTACTGCTCTATTTCCTCTCATAAGAACTATCCAGGCTATTCTATAGATTTGTTGGCTGATTTTCTACTTCCTGGTTAAGTTAGTATTTTATATTATAGAGAAACATCATAAAAGTCTACTGGGGGAGACAGATAACTAACTAAACAGTCATAATCAGTATATAGTGATGTGATAGGGTAATAAGCTGGAAAAGTGACCAAAATTAGGTTGGAAATGGATCTTGCTAAGGAAAAAGAGGCTCAACAGGAACCTGAAGGAAGTAAAAGTATTAATGTGTTTAAAGGTGATGGGGCAAAAGAGAAGTATACTGGGAGAGGTGGGTTCAGAGCAAGGAAGGAATATATTATAGGAAATGAGGAGCCAGCTGATAAGGTCCCTCACATTCTTAGATGCTCGTCTAAGGGATAAGACTGTGGGCACTCAGAAATGTTTGAGGTGTCTCATTGTCCAGATTTTTCTCTACCTCTTTTTCTTCCCATTTCTATTACAAGTGAACTACTTCTAGTCTTGTTTGTTCTTGGGCATAGTGGTAAGGGGAAGAATAGAAGAGTCATTTGTTGGAGCCCTTACATTTAGGAAAGGCCTGAAAATTTAGACTTTTCTCATCATCTTTAAATGCAGTTACACATAAAGTCATAGAAACACTCTGAAAAGATTAGAGAATAAAATAATGTCATAATTTTTATGATCTGGTCTTAAAACATATTTTTAATATATCAGGAAAAATGAAAGTGACCTGAGTAACTATTTGGACCCTTTAGAGACCTTGAATTAATTAGGTTAGGTGACAATTGATAGTGATGGGTAAAGCAAATACAGTTTGGTAATATTTTGCTCTCTTAAGTAATATTATAATTTACTTAGGTTAAAATGCAAGTCTCTATAAGATCTTTATTAGATGATCCTGCTAATCCTTAGCATCTCCAAGACTACCTTACATACTCATTGCTACCTTGGCACTTAGAATCCCAACCACCAAAGCATGTTGCAGGTGACTCTTGTTCTGTGAGAATATATACACACAGCAAAGCATCATTTTGACTGTCATGGCCAAGGAAAAAGCTACGTTACTTAGGAAATTCTCCAAGTACCTGAGAGTTAATTAACCCTTTTGAGAAAAACCTTTAAATCGTTTCAGCCACTTTTAATAAAAAACTTTCTAAAATGTAGCATATACTTTCTTATAGTCTTAGAGTGAAAAGAATGTTCCACTGTTCCCCATGACTCAAAGGAAATCATTATAAATAACAAAGACTAAACACTTTGGTGTGAGAGAGTGATGCCTGAGAACTTTAAAAGGAGGTTTCCTCTCATATACTATCTGCTGCTTTAAGAATTTTGCCTCTTTCCTTTATTGCATTCCATTTTAAAAGTGCCTTCATTTCTTCTCTCCCTGGTCTGCATTCTTCCCTGTGGCCTTTTCTAATTTGCTGATTCAAATCTATGAGAACCTGAAAACCAAACTTATGAGACTTAGGCTTAAAGTAAAAAAATATAGTTAAATACTTAGGTAGAATGAATAATATTTGATAACACAACAAAGTGACTATAATCAACAAAAGTTATGGTACACTTTTAAATTACTAAAAGTATGGAATTGGAATGATCCTAACACAAAGAAATGATAAATGCCTGAGGTGATGGATATCCCACTTACTCTGATTTAATTAATTCACATTGTATGCCTGTATCAAAACATCACATGCACTCCATACAGATATATAACTATTTTGTACTCTTATTAAAAAGAAAAAAAGAAATATTAGGCCCCAATTTTAAAAAAAGATAATTCCAAGGGAACATGACATTGAGATTTTTCTGACAGTAAAGTACTCTCAATGAAAACAGATGTCTTCATCAAAAAAAAAAAAAAAAGTAAAAATAAAGATGCCAAAAACAATTCCCCATATCTAGAGTGTCAGAGTTCCCATGCAGGAGATTTTATGACATTTATTTAGGCTTTGGAAATCATTAAATTATTTTCCATTTTTAATTATTCTCAGGATAGCTGGAATTGCTGGATAATTATACCCCAGGCAAGTGAGCTATTATATACAGATTCTAAAAAACTAGGTGCACCCAGCTAAGACAAATGTCCATAGTATATACATATATACTACTATACACGTGTACAACACAAAAAACCTGTTAAACATGTTGGAAGATTTTTTATAACTGCCTCAATCTCATTGCTTGTTATTGGTCTGTTCTGGAGTTCTATATCCTACTGAGTATTGGGAGATTGTGTGTTTCTAGGAATTTGTCTATTTCCTCTATGTTTTTAAGTTTATGTGTATACAGATTTTCATAGTATTCACAGATGATATTTTGTATTTCTGTGGTATCAATTGTAATATCTCCTTTTTTATTTCTGATTGAGCTTATTTGGGTCCTTTCTCTTCTATTCCTGGTTAATCTAGCAAGAGATCTATCAATTTTGTTTATATTTTCAAAGAACGAACTTTTTGTTTTATTCCTTTGTATTAGTTTTTATTTTCCATTTTGTTTAGTTCTGCTCTGACCTTAGTTATTTCTTTTCTTCTGCTGGATTTGGGTTTGGTTTGCTCTTCCTTTTCTAGTTCCTTCAGACGTTTCATTAAACTGTTAATTTGTGATCTTTCTGTCTTTTGGATGTAAGTGCTTAAAGCTATGAGTTTTCCCTTTAGAGCTGCTTTTGCTGAATCTCATAGATTTTGGTAGCTGTGTCCCCTTTGTTGTTCAATTTGAGGAATTTCCTGATTTCTATTTTAATTTCATTATTGACCCAATAATTGTTCAGCAGCATATGGTTTAATTTCTATGACTTTATGTATAATTGAGTGTATGTCTTGGGGTTGTTTTCTTGTTTTTATTCCACTGTGGCCTGAGAAGATACGTGGTATGATTTCCATTTTTTTGAATTGGTTGAGACATGTTTTGTGGCCTAAGATATGATCAATCTTGGAGAATGTTCCATGTGCTGATAAGAGGAATGTATTATTCAGTAATTTTTGGGTAAATGTTCTACAAATGTCTGTTAGGCCCATTTGTTATAGAATCCCAATCAAGTCCAGTGTTTCTTTATTTTCTGCTTGGATGATCTGCCTAGTTCTATCAGTGGGGTGTTGAAGTCCCTGGCACTTATGATGCTGCAGTTTACCTCTCTGCTTAGATCTAGCTGAGTTTGCTTTATGAATCTGGGTGCTCCTGTATTAGGTGCATAAATATTTAGGATTGTTATGTCATCTTGGTGAATTGCTCTTTTACTCTTAATATAATGACCATCTTTGTTTTTCTTTACTGTTGTTGATTTAAAGTCAATTTTATCTGATATGAGACTGGCTACACATGCTTTTGGTTTCCATTTGCATGGAATATTTTTTTCCATGTCTTCACCTTGAGTCTGCATGAGTACTTGTGGGTTATATGTGTTTCCTGAAGACAAAAGATGGTTGGGTTGTATTTTTCATCCATTCAGCCAGCCTGTTTCTCTTGAGTGGGGCACTTAGACCAATCACGTTGATTGATAGAATCGATATGTGGGATGCTGTTCTGTTCATCCTTTTGGGTAGTACCTTATTACTTTGTTTTACCTTTTGTGCTATTTTTTTTTTTTTTGTCAGAGTCTCACTCTGTGGCCCAGGCTCGAGTGCCGTGGCATCAACCTAGCTCACAGCAACCTCAAACTCCTGGGCTCAAGTGATCCTACTGCCTCAGCCTCCCGAGTAGCTGGGACTACAGGCACGTGCCACCATGCCTTGCTAATTGTTTCTATATATTTTTAGTTGGCCAATTAATTTCTTTCTATTTTTAGTAGAGACGGGGTCTCACTCTTGCTCAGGCTGGTTTCGAACTCCTGACCTTGAGTGATCTGCCCGCCTTGGCCTCCCAGAGTGCTGGGATTACAGGCGTGAGCCACTGCGTCCGGCCTGTGCTGTTGTTTTATA
This sequence comes from Cheirogaleus major, assembly GCA_963574435.1. Taxonomy (NCBI): domain Eukaryota; kingdom Metazoa; phylum Chordata; class Mammalia; order Primates; family Cheirogaleidae; genus Cheirogaleus; species Cheirogaleus major. The sequence goes on along the minus strand of CAUYPO010119999.1, from coordinate 2,551 downwards.
TGAGCTCTGAGCTTTAGATTTTGGGTGGTTTTACTCTGGTGGGTGTCTATTGTGCATATCCATGTATACTGTGGTTCTGAGTATTTCCTTCAGGGCAAGTCTGGTAGATGCTAGAGTGGATGCAGAGAGAAAGGAACACCTATACAGTGTTGTTGGGACTGAAAATTAGTAAAACCTCTATGGAAAACAGTATGGAGATTCCTCAAAGAACTAAAAGGAGACCTACCATGTGATCCTGCAATCCCACTAGTGGGTATTTACCCAAACAAAAATAAGTCATTTTATCAAAAAGACACCTACACTCAAATGTTTACTATAGCACAATTCACAATTTCAAAGATGTGGAATCAATCCAAGTGCTCGTCAATTCATGAGTAGATTAACAAAATGTGGTATATGTACACTGTGGAATACTACTCAGTGATGAAGATGGCTGAATTAAGGTATTTCACAACAATTTAGATGGAACTGGAGACCATTATCCTAAGTGAAGTATCTAACGAATGGTAAAACAAACACCACATGTACTTGCTATTAAACTGGAACTACTGATGAGCATGCATGCACACAGAGGGAAGTAAAACTTAGTGAAAATCAAGCAAGGGTGAGGGGTGAAGAGGGGATGGGCGAAAACCTACTTAACAGGTACAATGAACACTATCTGGGTGATGGGCACACTTATAATCCTGACTCAAGCATAACAAAATAGATACATGTAAACCAAAACATTTGCACCCCTATAATATTTTGGGGAAAAAACCCTATATATGGGATTGAAGAAGGACAGACATGATATATAATTTAAAAATAAACATATTTTGAGTGTGGATAGAGAAATTTAATTTTTTTTCTAATTACAAATGTGATATCAATGGCAAAAATGTGGGAAATAAGAAAAGAGAAAAATTATTTGGAACCTAAAGATACTACTCCTAATATTTTGGTGTTTTTATTAGTATTTTCTCTGTATACACATATGTTTCCTTTGTATACAATGTACATATATACATATTTAAATGTACACATTTTTTTTAAAAAGTGGTACTGTAAATTCTGATATTTGTCTTGCCCTTTTCAGCCAGAAATATAGTGTAAACATTTTCTCCAACAAACAAATTTCTTACACTATAGGATTTATAATGGTAGCATTTATATTCCATTAGTGGGCATGCTATCATTTAAGTAATACTTGATTGTTGGATATTTTATTTTTCCAAGTTTTAATTTTTTTTTTAAACTATGTTTTTTTTTTTTTTTTTTGAGACAGAGACTCACTTTGTTGCCCAGGCTAGAGTGCCGTGGTGTCAGCCTAGCTCACAGCAACCTCAAACTCCTGGGCTCAAGCAATCCTGCTGCCTCAGCCTCCCGAGTAGCTGGGACTACAGGTATGTGCCACCATGCCCGGCTAATTCTTTCTATATGTTTTTAGCTGTCCAAGTAATTTCTTTCTATTTTTAGTCGAGACTAGGTCTCGCTCTTGCTCAGGCTGGTCTCGAAACCCTGAGCTCAAACGATCCATCCGCCTCGGCCTCCCAGAGTGCTAGGATTACAGGTGTGAGCCACCGTGCCCGGCCTAAAACTATCATTAATGATGTTGTAATGGACATCTGGTCACACACATCTTTGTGCATGTCTTGTAGTTAGTTTCACAGAATATATTCCTGGAAGTAAAATAGGTGGGATAAACTGAAGGCAAACTTGCATGGTTTTAGAGACATATTCCTAAGTTACAGCCCAAAGAGGCTGTATGGTTTATACTCTCACCACTGGCATACACACATCTGTTTTCCCAAATACCCATCCACACTGATCTGGAGTATTTCTTTTTAATTCTTGCCAATCTGCAGCACATAAATCTTATTTTTAATTTCTATTTCTTTTATGATTACTGAATTTTAACATTTTTTCAAATATGGTAAATTTTTGTTCTATATGTTAAATTCAGTTTTTTTCGGTGTTTGGGGGGGTTGTGTAATTATTTTTCTGTGAATTGCCTTTCTGTCTATTTTAACAATTTTTCCATTGGGTTATTTTTTATTGATTGATTTATAAATATTAATAATCTTTATGAATGAAAGCTGTTATTTATCATATGTAGTCTATATTTCTCCAACATTTTTTTGGTCTCAATTTGTTAAAAAAAAAAATCGGTTGTCTTATTGTTTATCACATTGCTGAATCTTTTGATTGATTTTCTAAGGTTCTTCTCCATTATTTTTTTTAAAAAGCTCCTTTGGACTTCCTCCCAATCCATCAGCACTGAGGTAATGATGCATACAACATGGCAGAGTAAAGTGTTGCCAATGCCACACTTGCCATATGGAGCAACATATTAAGCTCGGTGGTTCATTCTGTCAGTACTGCATCTATGGCATGTGGATTTTTAAGTCATTTAAATCAATGTGTCACTTTGGGAAAGAACTTTGTGTCTTTTGTGAGGCACACATAATTATAATAATATGTCTTATAAATCATAGGTTCTTCATACATGTTGAATATATAAATAAATGTCACAAAATCATTATTTGGAAATTCTGATATACAAAGAAAT
>CAUYPO010119998.1:0-15267 GCA_963574435.1 Cheirogaleus major | reverse complement strand
AAAAAAAAAAAAAATAAGACTTGGTTTTTCACATTTCAAGTCTTTTTGTCTGGAACTTTGTTCATTTATGACATGTGGTGAAGTCACATCTCATTAATAGAATATAAATTTTCCTTGTGGTTTGCTTGCTTCTTAGCAGTTAGTTTGTTTTAAGACAAACTTATGTTTCAAAAAGTTTGGCCTTTCTGTCTTGGGAATCTCTGCAGATACTTATATTTGTTTTAAATTACACATTGTTTCTTAAGTTTTACAGTTATACTTTATGCCTTATTGTGTTCCTTTAAAAATGTGTATCATTAGGTTGCTAAATTTGAAAGATATATTTCAAAAAATGATTTTATTACATATGAGGTAAGCCTTTAAAAGTACAACAATCTCCTGTCATCTAGACTAGCTGAATAATTGAGAATTACCATATGTATCTTAGATAGATCAGTTAAATTAATTGGTTAGCTATGAAGTATATTTTGACAATGTTCATAATAATTTGTGATGCTCTCGAAAATATTTTAATTGCCATATAATTTTATAATTTATATACCATGAAATTCACCTTCCAAAGTGTACAATTTAGTGTTTTTTAGCATGTTTACAAAGTTGTGAAACTATCCTCACTAATTCCACGGTATTTTTATGTTGATTATTTGTCAGTTCCTTATGTTTTATTTTTACTAGTTTTGTATATGTAGCCTACTTCAAAATAGATTTGAGGTGGTTTATAATAAGAGACTCATTATAACAGGGCCAGTATGACATAAGAGATTAAAAATATTAGTAGAAAGGGAGGAATTAATATATCAAAAGCTCAAACTGAAATTAATATAGTATTGCTATTAGGCAAAGCATGTAAATCTGAAACTCTGAATCTGGTTATATTTTATCTTCTATCATGGTGCCAAAATTATTTTTCCTAAGAACTTATTTTTCTTAAAAACAAATCAAATCATGCTTTTTTCCTCTATAAGCTCCCTCTTGATTCTCACAGCCAAAAGTAATGTTAATGTTTGAGATTCATTCAAGGTCAGCAGTATTGAAACTGGTAGGTGGGTATGGGTGTGTTAGGGGGTATAAACATGGTGCATCTTCTTGTAGCATCGATTTTACCTTAAAAATTTAGAGAAAAATCAATATTTTATACTAATTTGAAAATACTGCTTACTATAAAAAAAATAAAGAGTAGAATGCAAAATTCACATGAAATACAACATAAGACTTCCAATAAATGTTGTGCTTGATCTTAATTGATAAGAAGTATGATCACAGGAACCCTTCCACCCTTCCTAGTACACTTTCTCTTTTTACCAGTAATGATTCTGCCTTGGAGATAACTGCAAAGTTCTGGCATACCAAACGAAGCAAACATACCCACAAACATGCTAAAAGAAAAGAAATTCACAAAACAGCCTAACAACCCCCCAAACCCTGCTTTCAAATCCTTGGATTGGCATAAAATCCCTTCATAATATGCTAAACTTCTCACAGATCTGTATCAATATCAGGCCCTTCCTAGAATTTATTTGCCTGGACTGACCCCCTTCCCCCACCCAGCCTCTCAGATTTCCCCCTCCTTCTTCCAGTCTCAGCTCATGTGAAATTTCTGTATAGGTGACCCCTACTGTTTTGCTTCCTAGATCCTTTTTTTCCTGCCTCTGTTACTAGAATTACCACAGTGTATTATGGAATGGAGGGCAGTCTGATTAGGTAGAGACAGAGGTGGTGACAGATGTATATTCTTCCATAATTTTAGACTCCTCAAAAGTAGGGCTCATCTTTTATTCATGTTTACATCCCTGGTGCTTTGTATTGTTTCTGACAGTTAGTAGATATTTAATAAATGTTTTCTTGAATTAATGAATGAATTCTGAATGACAATAATTTGTGGAGTACACAGATAATTTTGTTTATTTGGGCTTAGTGGATTTTAATTTTTTTGTATTTCAGGATAAATGGTATTTTTTGTACTTCTTATTCCCTCTTCAGTGCACTGTGGTAAGGCTTCTAGCACCCATCAGTGTACTGAAATTGCTCTTGCTGGGTCAACAATGACCCAGTTTCCAAATCCAGTGGATCTTTTATTTTATTGCTTTCTTTCTGGACCTTTCTGATGTATTTGACACTATTGTTACTTCTCCACCTTTGAAGCTCATTGCTCTCTTTATTTCTGGAACAGCACACTCTTCCACATCTCCTTATATCAACCATCACATCTCCACAGGCTCCTCTTCCTCTAACTGAATCTTTAGTGTTTGTTGGTGTCCCCAGGTTCTGTCTTTGGCTCCCACCCTTCTCTATACTACCCTAGGCATCTCCCTGTATACTCTCTCTGTATCCTTTCTCTGACTATAATCCCCAGAGTCCTCAGTTTAGTCCTTGTATGTGAACATCCTTCTCATCTCTGCAGCTGCCTCCTTGACATTGCCACCAGAATAGTCCAAAGCTTCACAAACTTCACATGTCTAAAATGAAATTACTCTTCTTTCCTGCTAAACTAATTCTTCTATATTCTCTCTCTCTCATTTGGTGAAACCATACCATATAACTCAATTACTGAAGCTGGAAATCTGTCAGTCCTCTACAATCCTTCTTTATTACTTTCCCCTTCAAATTTACCATGAAGACCTCTTAATTTTTCCCTAGGTATTTTTCAAATTAATTTCATTATTCCAAAGCTACTGCCTTCTCTCTGCAGGGTGGAGGATGCATCTGAGAAATTGGCACTATCCAGCCCAATTACTTCATTTGGAACCTCAGGATAGTAATTCGGGACTTATCAGTTATATGGGCATATATTAATCATTAAACTGTGTTTACTGGTTTTGCAATTTCCAGGATCGCTCTTTCTCTCAACTATACATGAACTATTTCTTGATTCATGCCTCATAGTTTCCCTGCTGGCCTGCACTGCCCTAGAATTCTTTGGACTGCCCTAGACCTGTAAGGACTTGGATCTTTTCCAGAGGCACATTAGGGAATGTTCTCCAGACCGTCTCTCACATTCAGTGTACTCTGCATCGGAGTAGCAAGCAGAGGAACATGGTATGTCTAGGAATTCTCTTTTTTTTCCCAACACTTGGGCTGGAATCAGGGTCTAATCAGGGAAAACAAACTATTTCTTCTTCCCTTCTATACACTCGCACTCAACTACTCATACTTCACTTATGGCCACTAAAATATGTTGGTGTTTTTTCCATACTAACCAACTCTCTGACACTAGCTAGATGTCTTATAACTTAACTCAATTCTGATGTTATCTACCTAGAGGTAGCATCAGATCCCACAGGTTAAGGGCCCAGTCCCATAAGACTACCCCCACTTCAGTTACCAATCACAAGTCCAGGTTGTCACCTTTGCTTCTGACTGGCTATAAATCAGAGGCTTCCACAAACTACCTCCTTAGGTTTGATCATTTGCTAGAATGGCTCACAGAACTGTATTTATGTTTACTTATTTATTATTATAAAGGATACAACTCAGGAATAGCCAAATGAAAGAGATTCATAGGGCAAGGTATGGGGGAAGCGTCCATGCCCTCTCTAGGCACGCCACCTTCCCAGCACCTCCATGTGTTCACCAATAGAGAAGCTCTCTGGACCCCGTCCTTTTGTGTTTTTATGGAGGGTTCATTAAGTAGACATGAATGATCAAATCATTGGCCATTAGTGATTAAGTCAACCTCCAGTCCCACTTCCCTCCCAGGACTTTGGGGGTTAGGGCTGAAAGCCCAACCTTCTAATCACATGGTTGGTCCCCCTGGCAACCAGCCCCCATCCTGAGACTGTCCAGGAGCCCCAAGCCACCAGTCATCTCATTAGCACATATAAAGAAATTTTATGGCTTTGGAGATTCCAAGGGTTTTAGAAGCCTTGTGCCTGGAAACTGGGCAGAGACCGAATATATATTTCTTACTATGTCACAGGGGCAGTTATCATTTTTTCAGGGCTGGAGAAGAAACAGGTCTGCTTAGCCAGATCTTAATTTGTGACTCTGTCATGACTCTACTGCTGATTCCATGGAGGAAGCCGCTTAATTCATTTTAAGGAGGTTTCTTGTCATTTTTGTTGTTCTCCCTCTGTCCTTTCCAATACTGGTCAAAAAGTAATTTTTCCCCTAATCATTCCTGCAGAGGTTTCTATCTCCCTTCAGTCCCCCAGTGTCCATCGCTCTCTAAGACATCCTTGCATATATTGTCATTTTACACATATATTTTTATTTTCTTCCTCCTGTCACAAAGGATTTGAAATATTATAATGCTATAAATCCTGATAGGTGTTAAATTTTACTTATCTTGTAGGTGGGATGATTTTTTAAACAGGAGAGTGGGGTGATGGGATCTCATTGTTTAGAAAACCAGAGGGATGGTTCCTACTAGCAGAGATGATTAAAAATTAAAGATAGTATCTGCTTCTGCTGAACTGTATTTACTTAAGTAGATGTATTTTTGATTGTCTATTGCCTAGGGTTAAAAAAGGGCATCAAAGTAGTGATTCAATTCTTTTATTTGAAAAGTTGAGGGCCATGTCCAAACTTGAGGCCAAACTGTGGTGAAAACAGGTAATTTAAATGCCTGGTTTTTTAGAAGTAAATTACCTCTGCTAGTAGATTCCATAGCTGCTTGGCAGGGGTAATTTACTCCGGTAAAATATTTTCCAGTTGAGGTAAATTATTCCTTTTAGAAAGTGAAATCTTCATGGAAGAAGTAAACATTTCATCTCTGAAAAGGAAAAATAGGTTATTAAAATATTGAAAGCATTTATTGAACATCTAACCTTCAGTTTTGATAGGGAAAGAAAAGAGTGAAATTTGAGAGAACAGCACTTTTTATAAAGAGAATGTTTTGGGCTTAGTAAGAGAATTAGTTAGTTAGAGGGAAAGATCCAATACTTGGGGAATGAAGAGAGGCAAGCCAGGAAATGGAAAGGAAGGAGGAAAGTAAGAAGGTACCTAAGAAGCATCCTGCCATTATTCCTTTGAGTGAGCCGTTCTGGAGCCCGTATTCTCTCAGCCAAGACCTTCCATTCTCTCTAAAATATAAATCCTGGTTTTGCTCTTTATAGAGAATGAGTTCATTGTTGTTTTTGACATCATGTCGATCTTTTTCCCTTAAGGAATAAATAATTAGAACTCTTTGATGAAGAAAAAGTCCCACGTTCCGTTTTATAGATAATCATTTTGTGAACCATCAAGTGTAATTCAGCTTCAGTCTTCAGGGCAAATGAAGATTAGTTAGGATGTATTAAACTCTGTGAATTTAATGTTCATGACAAGTGTTTCATAAAGGAGGATGCTGGCTATTATCCCTTCTTAGAAGGAAATTGTTGATAAGAAACCATCCTGAGAAGTAAGATTTATGGCAATATCGGAAGCTAGAGAAGCTGGGGCAGCTGAGCATCCAGGACAATCAGGACAACTGGGACTACTAAGTTTTTCTTGTGCAATCTTTTGTCTTACAGAAACAAAAATTTTTCCATATACATTTTTGTATAGCAATTAAGGAAAATATTTACTCATTAAAAGCAATACTGTATTTTAATGAAGCATGTTGATTCCTGACAGGTAGTTCAATGAAAAGAGATAGAGGTGAGAAAGCTTTTCCTCATTCTTGTCTTAGTATTTTTTTCCTCTCAAATAAAATCCTTACATTTGAATAATTTATTGATTCAGGACAGAGCAGTTGGTAATTTTATCTTGACCTCATTCATCCAAAGAAGCATATAACTCAAATGCAAAAAGTCAGATTCTTATGCTGCAAAACCCAATGTTATTTAAGTAAGTGTAGTTCATCCAGCTCATTCCCTTTAAACAAACTGGCTGAAAGGCTCGATCTTTCAATGACTGTATAGTCAGCAACTATGCTTTCAACACTGCTTTTCCACTTGTATTCTGTGGATGGTTGGTCATCTCTAAAGGTACTGTAGGTGGTTTACTGTAGAATTTATGTTTATAATACAACACTATATTTTACTTCCTTCAGGGTTCACCAAAAGCAGTATCATTTCTCCATTTAACTGAAAGCATATTCTTTAGGGTATTATATTAGTTTCCTGTGGCTGCTGTTCAAACTTATCATAAACTTGGTGGCTTAAAACAATAGAAATTTATTCTCTCATAGTTCTGGAGGCCAGATTCTAGAACCAAGGTGTTGGCAGGCCCCACTCCCTACAAAAACTCTAGGGAAGCATCCGTTCCTTGCCTCTTCCAGTTTCTGGTGGCTTCTGGCATTCCTTGGCTTGTGGCTGCATGGCTCCAGTTTCTGCCTCCGTGGTCACATTACCTCCTCCTGTTTTGTCTGAAAATGTCCTCTGATTGCACTAAAGGTCCACCAGGATAATCCAGGATAAACTTTTCAAGATCCTTAATTTAATCACATTTTCCCCCCATAGAAGGTAATATTCACAGGTTCAGAGGATTAGAACATGGACATACCTTTTGGGGAGCCACCATTCAGCCTACTACAAATATTTTATTCCTTTTTATTTGCCCATAAGATTTAGAATATTCAGTCTACCTATTCTACTTGCATTAAGACTATTTCATCATAATATCTCCAAAATCCTGAATAAATCTAGATAGATCTAGGTAAAAATATAAACTTTTATCTTTCTCAATAATCAACCCAAATTTAATTATTCATGCCATAGACTGTACCAGTCAAATACAAAATAGAAAATCTGAAAGGGAAGAGAAACCCAGTGTCATTTATAATTGACAACGGTCAACTATAAAGTATAAGAATATTAAAATATTGATAATCATTTTTACCATGCACCTGAAAAGTATTGAGTTATAAGAAATACATTTAAGTTATACTGCATGGGTGTTGAAAATAATTGAAAATAGTTGAAAATAGTTTATATGGGGTTGAAATTTTATCAATGAAACATTCCATAAGGTACATACATTGTGAGCAAGTTAGCAAGAATATTTTAATACAAAATATTTGTAAAACTAAAGGTAGTTTGCACTGGATTTGTCTCCAATTTAATTCATTTTTACAAATACCAACAAAATCTTTCTCCTTTTCATAATATTCAGAAAGAAGAGAGCATATAATGTCAAACTATAATTAACCTTTCTCTATCTATATCTGGACTTTCCCAACACAAATGCGTATTTATATTCTAATCACAAATCCCCATATATCAGTTGCAGATAGCAGCCGTCAAGTTAGTGTACACCCAACTACTAAAGTTTATGGGATTTTGGGGTGGTGCCAAAGCATGCTAAGCAGGTAATGCCAAGTTATTTAGAAAGTCACTTTTTCAAATCTTAGACTTGTCTTTTATGTGTAAATTACTTAGGTGTCTTGACTCCATTGTGTGGTTCATTTAGTTTAAAAATGAAGACTGGGAAAGGTTATCCTTACTACTCATGTTTACCTGAAATTCAGGGAACTCGTCTTAAAGGATTCAGAGCCAGTCATATATCTCTGGAAACTGTCATAAGACCCTTGGCTAGGCGGTGTTTTCCCAGTCCTTTTGTAAAGGGGTAACGGTGTACAAAGTAAGGTACTTTTAGGATATATCTGCCTGGGTGACACAAAGGGTGTATGTAGAGAACAGTGAAAGATAAGGGTGGAACCATTCATTGAATCCTGATTATGAAAGGTCTTGAATACCAGGCATAGAAGTTTGGATTTTCTTCTTTCTCTAATCCTCTCCCTCTCATTTAATCTTTCTCCTTATTTAATTTATTTTCGATGGCAGTGGATTTACTTAGATTATTTTTGTAGTTGATTATTCAATAGTATTTTCCTCTCTATAGTTTTAAACAAATTTCTGAAACTCTTTTCTGAGAGTTCATTTTGATGTTTGAGTCTAAATTTCTTATCCTTTACTTAGCCAAAAGCAACAAACAAAAAACTCGAGTTTTCAATTTTAAGTTTCTACCACTTTAAAAGAAAGAGATTAATATTCCTGATGTCACACATCTTTTAAAAAAATGCCTTTTGTTTCCAGGCAAAATATGGAAATTTTGCTTCCAAAAGGTCATGGTTTCTTCTTTCTAATTGCATTCTTTAAAATTCTGACAGTGTGGGCCCTGAAAATTATACCACCATAACTCTTAAATGTACTTTTCATAAAATTCAACACATTTTATCTTTAGTCCCCAAAGTCCTTAGGACTTAAGCCATTATTCATAAAAACTACAGGTTTACAATCAAGAAAACAGAATTCCTGCTTCACTATACACTGCAGTTATTTTGGCTGTGTTTCTGGTTAGATCATCCAGATCAGACTTTGTGACTAAAAGGTGTAAGATGGTTGCCTTAAAATATAGTGCAAAAACCAGTCATCTCTTGTCTTTTTGTCTTGCAACTGAGACCATATGGTTTTCTCTGAACTTCATATATATAATAGTTCTTTTTTTGTGTGGACTCCATTTATTTATATTTTATTGCTTATTCGTTCTTTCATTTTGAGTTTCTATTCTATACCACCCACTCTTGTGATATAGAAACGCAAGGCATGATCCTTGCCCTTAAAGAGGTTGAAGGCTTGTGGGAGAAGCAGGCATAAAAACAAATAATTATAACCTAAAATAATAAATGCTATTATGGCAGTAAGACAAAGTCCTTCTTGTGGCATAAATTCTCTAGCCCACATTCACCAACTAATTATTTTCTTCTGTGAATTTTTTTCCTTGTCCCTCAACTTCTTTTTCAGATATATGCATATACATATTACTTGCTTACTGTTTTCTGCTTCCAGATTTCCCCATTTTGTGTGTGAAAGTCTTTTGCAGTGACTGCTTCCTTTCCTGACTCTTTGTAGCCCTCTCCAATATTCCAGCTTTGCTTTTAAATGTTAACAGAGAGAAAAATAATGCATCTCATTATTTGTGAAACATTTAGAGTGTCTCAATTGATATTTAAAATGGCAGAGCCTGCTATTCTAAAAGGAAAATTATTCATACTATATAATGTGGACTATTTATAGAATATGGAATCGGGTGTATGTGTATTTATGTATATATGTATATATGCAGTAAGTAGAGTAGTGCCTCCATTTTAGGACAAATAACTTTCAAAGTAGCTTCTAGTATAATGAATAACAGTAGAGTCTTATTTTCTTATTTTTATATTTGTTTTTATAATGAAAGGGAATATATTACCCTCAAAAAAGGAAAAAATTTCTCCCTTTACTTCTTACTATGTTATATTTTAAGTGAAAAATAAAAGGGGTTAAAAGAGTGTTTACTAAACAATGAAACACAGGTAAATAAAATCCAAGTTTCTATGTAAGTGGTATTAATTTATCTGTTTAAATTCTGAATGAACTATTGAAAGCTCGAGATGTCCTAATTCTCTGACTCTGAGCACTTCACTTTCCCCATCTGTATAAGGGGTTGATGTCTGCTCAGCTTCCTTTTCTCCATGTTTTTGGAAGAGTTCCCACTTTCCCATTTTTGGTTCTCATTGTTTAGGTGGGTCCAATCTGTCCACTCCATTTATCCAGGGGTACACATGTGACCCAGCCTAGGTCAATGAACCTCTGCCTCCCCTGGTGACTATTTAGTTAGGGTAGACAGGCAGCACAGGCTGCATGGATCACTAGTCAACTTTGGGGCTTTGTCTGGAACTATTAAGGAGAAGATGCTTACTTTCCAGTAAAATTCCTAAGTAACTAGAAATGGAAAGTAGAATGGAATTGTAGGGAACCTCCACATGGAGATAACTAGGGAGGGAGCTTCTACAGAGGAAAGCAGACTCTAACTATACATGGATCCACCACTGCCTTTTTAAGTATTTGACCAGTAAAGGCTTTCTGATTGTTATTTTCTTATGCCAGTTTGAGTGGTCCTTTCTTATGTCACATGCAAATGATAGGATCCAGGTTAATTCAGTTGGGTCAGTTAACTTCCAGGGCCTTCCCAGTTTCCATGTTCTGTGATTCTCTGCCTTCCTTTATCACGTGCGTGTTAGATTACTTTGACTGAATGATGTTAGACAAATAGGAACTAGGTATTGTCCAGAGGAATAATCCATCTGAGAAATATCAGTGGAGGGGTCAAGAGTAGTTGTTCTACATTTTGATGTCATTTATGTTTATTTTATTTTGTTTTATTTATTTTTGAAACAGAGTCTCACTCTGTCACCTAGGCTAAAGTGCAGTGGCATCATCATAGGTCACTGCAGCCCCAAACTCCTGGGCTCAAGAGATCCACTTGCCTCAGCCTCCATAGTAGCTGAGACTACAGGCACATGCCATCAAGCCTGGCTAATTTTTCTATTTTTTTGTAGAGACAGGTCTCACTCTTGCTCAGGCTGGTCTTGAACTCCTGGCCTCAAGCAATCCTTCTACTCAGCCTCCCAAAGTGCTAGGATTACAGGCATGAGCCACCATGCTTGGCCTTATTTTATAGTATACTTCACCTTCTTTGATTTTTGCTCACTTGGTCTAGCTGTATTCATTCCTACCAGGCCTAAAAATACAACAAAAGAAAATGAAATGCAAAATACTGCTTGAAATTAGGAATGATAAGAAAAATTATTCCTTTCTGAATCACATACACAATGATCCTTTTCTAACCACCCCTCACTCCTGGGTTAATATGTACATTTTGTGATGATAACTTTTTAAGAATACTATATGAGAATGGAGAAAAAATACCTGATAGATGCCTGATAAAAATATAAGGTATTTGTGAGAGAATTCATGAGGCCATGAAGTAGAATGGGAACAACTTGGATGCAGAAGCCTCTGGTGAGAGTCCCTTCTACTCCTGTTTAACAGTAACCTTGTCAATTTCTGTAAACATGCCTGGTCTTTCAACTGGTTGGGTTGTTGTGAGGATGATGAGATATGTATGTGAAAACAGTTTACACATAAAACCTGATGAAGGGCTGAAATCATTTAGGAATGAATGAGCCTAACTTATTTAGTGAGTTTGGTTGATGAAGTTGTCACAGAAGCAAGAGATTGAGAAATATTGGGAGATAAGATTATACCTGTAAATAGTTTCAGATTTCAAAATCTGGACTGGGGAGTTTAAATTTGTTTAAAAATATAGAAGCAGGTATTAGTCACCACTCTCAGGTGCCTTTCTCCAAATCATTTTTAAAACTTTGTTCCTTTCTTTTCAATCCCATAGTGAGTATCAGCTCCTGACGCACCTTGTATATGCCAATCTATTCCTTATCCAACATCCTCTTGCCATATTTATCGCCCTAAAAATAATATACCCTAATTACATGAAGAAAGCAGCCGGATATGATGATTGATAGAACATAGAGAACAAAAGACAGGGATGAGTAAAAATATATCTGAGAGATTGGGCCAATGGAGGTGTCATTAACAAAAGGAGGCAGATGGTAAGAGGCCCATGATGAGGTGATGAGACACCCAGCTGGAATCATTGCACGTGAAGTTGTTGATTTAGGATTCGTGCTTAGATAGTACTATAACTTCCAAATTCCTGTGTAGATTTGAAAGTTATAGTCATTGAACTTTATATCTCAAAGCATTCTGTCTCAGTTTGGGCTGCCATAACAAAAGACCATAGACTGAGTAGCTTAAACAACAGACATTTAGTTCTCACAGTTTTGGAGGCTGGGAAGTCCTGATCAAGGTGCTGGATGATCCAGTGTCTGTTGAGGTTCCTCTGCTTGATTTGCAGATGGCTATCTTCTTGCTGTATTCACACATGGCTGAGAGAGAGATCTTCTCTCTCGTATTTCTTCTTATAAGGGCACTAATCCTGTTCATGAGGGCTCAACGTCATAACTTAATTACCTCCGAAAGGCCCCACCTCCAGACGCCATCACATTAGGGACTAGGGCTTCAACATATGAATTTGGGGGGGACACAAGAGTGTCCATAACAGATTAGTCCATAACATCTTTAAGACATCATTTGACTTTGATTTTTCAGATAAAAGCTTGAAAGTAGAAAGAGGTTTTTCAAATAAGAGTTTGAAAGGTTTGAAGTGGAAAGTCATGTAGTATATTGTTAGTAGCACAGCTAGGAATAGAACCTTTATTTGCTGATTCCAATGCCAGTATTCTTTCTTCTCCATCATACGGCACTCCTGTGGCATCAACCCAAAGATTACAGTGGAAGCTGTAATGATACAGTAAGGACTGTAATGAGAACCAACTACGTGCTAGACAGAACATAGTATAATTTCCTACTGTTGGCTGGCTACAAACTCTGAAGATACTGATAGCTTTGGCATGAAGAAGCCAAGATTCAGGTAGGATGGATAACATTAGGGAAAAGCTGGCTTATCAAGTATTTGGCAGCTCATATAAAGAAATACTAAATCATTCTTATTTTCGTGCCAATTGCTCTGAAAAGCATTATAGTGTAATTATTATCTAGAACTTGGATTTTAATGCCGAACAGTTTTGTGTTCTATTCCTGGTTCTGTCACTTGTGTTTGAGATGCCTTTAGCTTTAGTTTCCTAATCTGTAAAGTGGGAACAATAACAACTACCTCATAGTGGTGTTGTATAGATGATTATTTTATTGGTTTCCTACTTCTGCTCTAACAAATTACTTTAAAAATCTAGTGGTTTAAAACAACACAAGTTTATTATTACAGTTCTGGAGGTCAGACTTCTGAAAATGGATCTTATGGGGCTAATCAAGGTGTCAGCAGGGCTGTGTTCCCTTTGGAGGATCTAGGGGAGAATTTGCTCCTTGCCCTTCTCCATATTCTAGAAACTGCCCACATTCTTTGCCTCACAGCCCCCTCCTAGCAGTTATATGACTGCAACTTCTGTTTACATTGTCACATTTCCTCTGACTGACATTCCTGCCTCTGTTCTTATAAGGACCCTTGTGCTCGCCTAGATACATTGGGACTACCTAGATAATCCAGGAGAACATTTCCAGCTCAAGATCCTTAACTTTACCACATCTGTAAAGTTCTGTTTGCCATGTAAAGTAGCATATTCACGGTGTTAGAGATTAGGAAGGAGCCATATGGGGGGGGCATTATTCTATCTGCCACACTGATGCCGATGATACTAATGAAGATGATGAGGAAGAGTAGCTACTATTAATATTTCACATGCTCCTAAAATTACTTCTAGTATTTCATCAAAGAAAATAAGTTCATCCCACAACATGTAAGAAGAACAAGGCTGTCCTAATAAGAGGATTGAGTTACTGATTTGATAAAAGCTTCCTCACTCTGCAGTTGAAAGTGGCTTCCTTTGTAGAGCTGACTGGAAACCCCTGAAACATATACATTAATTCCATTTGATTCAGGCATTGAAATGCTAGCAAAATGCAGTTATGTTTTCTGGAAGAGACCAACTACCAATCTAGCACGAGTGACTATTAGGAAAATCAAGTGAGATGCTGAGGGGATGTGAAATAGAACAGGTGGGTTTTGAGCTAAAGTGAGATAAAGGAATTGCTTATAGCAGAGAGTCAGCATTCAAAAGTAATATTTGAAATATTGAGCAACTTGTTTGGCTTGGATCCTGATGAAGGGGCAGTCTTATACAGAAGATGTACAGAAAGTTTTAGTCTCCATCCCTGATCCTACACACACACACACACACACACACACGCACACACACACACACACACACAATTCTGAAACTCTAATACTGCCAAATCCCTAATGAGTCTTAATTTTCAGGGAAAATTGTAGACAAAAATGGTCATATTTAGGAAAATAACAGCAACAACAAAAAAAGTGAAGTGGCAGCAGAATAAAGTGATAGGTTTTTAAAAACACAAGTGTAAAGAATACCTCTTGCTTTAATTTTCCTTCTAATTTATTATAAATTATATGTCTGCTTAGGAGAAACAAACCGACCACCATTTTTTAAAAAACACAAATCAGACAAATTGTTACACAGCAGGAGAATACTCTATTAATTTTGACAGTATATTCATTTATTAGCTTATCTCAGACACAATGTCTATGTGGCTTTTATTTTTCCAGACTTTCTACTGACACATTTTCACATATTGAGTGTGTTTGTCGATTTATGACAAGTATAAATTAGAATATGTTTTTACTTCAAATAAAATACCACAAATTAAACTAGTGATTTTAAGCTGAAATCTGTAGAATTTTTAAAATACAGATTTGGAGACCACATTCAAAACATTTCATAGCAAATAAGAGGCCCTCCGTTATCCTACCTTAGCTTTCTAGCCTTCTCTTTCGCCTTCTTGGCCCCTGAGATATTCAATGCTGTTTACCAGCCAGCTAAGTTCACTCTTTCCTGCTTAGCACTTGTTATTCCTCGTCCTCCACTAAGTGCTTTTGTTCTTAAATTATTGTTTGCTACAGAAATTTTACTTGATCCATCATTATTGCCATGTGGAGAAGGCTTTGCTCTCATCACCCAGTGGTGAAACAGGTTAACATTTGTCATTAAAGCTCCAACCCCAGGTCCTAGACTTGACATTAGTCATGTGCTGTTGCGAAATGTGTCCCATAGTTGTACAAAGTATTACTCTAAAGTTATTAGACTGTGAAGGGGGCACATATAGATTGGATAGCTATCAAGTATGTTTCTGTAGTTGGATCTTTAATAATTTATAATCAGTAGTCAGCCTTGGTCACACAAATAAGCCCAATTCTTCAAGTAAGCTGTTCTTTCTGCCTGAAACCCTCATGTCCCACTGTTCTTGAACACTCTTCTCTCCAGGTGTCAAGGGTGTAGTGCTAGGTATTCATAATCGCCTGCAAGCTCCTTATGGATCTGAGAACTCAGGTAAGAACCTTCATTTTGAGAATAAGTTATTAGTCTAATTGAATATGTGGGATGGAAAAACCAGCAAGGTGGATATAGGTAGATGAAGGAAAGTTGTGTAGGTAAAGAAGCTGATTTCAGAAGTGCCTAAAAGTCTTCTGACAGAGCACCTCAGAATCTCCACTTCCATTACTCAAAACATTTTACTAGATGTGTTACCATCTATATTGAACTGTAGGGATCCTGCAGACTCTTCTTAAAAAATCATGTCCCAGGGAGATCTTAGAACCTCATTCTTCCTTGTCTTTCTTGACATGTTTCTATCCCAGAAAGAACATGTAAAAGGATATATGAATGAAAATTAGAATTCCAGAGTAATCCATTTATTTCCATTTAGTCATTTAGTCATAGCTGGTTTCAAATCTTTTTTTTTTTTTTGAGTCAGAGTCTCACTCTGTTGCCCAGGCTAGAGTGCCGTGGCATCAGCCTAGCTCACAGCAACCTCAAACTCCTGGGCTCAAGCGATCCTCCTGCCTCAGCCTCCTGAGTAGCTGGGACTACAGGCATGCGCCACCATGCCCGGCTAATTTTTTCTATATATTTTT